>CAKNXH010000307.1:0-128126 GCA_932178445.1 Andricus quercusramuli | reverse complement strand
AAAGTGCACAGGAGTCCATCTGTGCACGTCTAAATTTCGACGTGTACAGTTGTCATTTGGACAACTGTGCACGTGCACAGATGGTACTTGGACAACTGTGCACGTCGAAATTTAGACGTGCACAGTTGTCACTTGGACAACTGTGCACGTGCACAGTTGGTACTTGGACAACTGTGCACGTGCACAGATGGTACTTGGACAACTGTGCACGTGCACAGATGGCACGTGCACAGTTGTCCGTCTGGCCATCGACGTGCACAGTTGGGCACGTGCAAAGTTGCTATGTACGTGCAAAGTTGACCCCATCCCTCAAACATTGAGTACTGTAAATAAGCGTAATACTAGATTCTCATAAAATTAGAATTTTTGAAACTTTACTATTAAGTGAAGTTCAGATGCTTCTAAATAAATAAATTGATATTTATATTTGGAAACATATTTTTTTATCATATAAATATAAATCAACCATAAATCTATCACTAACTCTAAAGTATCGTTTGGTTGAAATAGTCTTTTTCAGTTGAGAATTAAGGCATTTTGTTCAAAATTCGTCTTTTTAGTTAAATTCAACTATTTTATATTTGAAATAAAAACATTCTTTTGTTAAAATGTTAACTATTACAACTTTTGTGAATATTTCATCTTTTTAGTTTGAAAATTCAACTCTGTAGTTGAAAGTTCTACTACTTTCTTATAGATTAATTTTTGTTCCGAAGATTCATAATTTCAGTTGAAAACAATTTCGTTATTATATTAGTAGACATTTCTTATTTTTGGGTTGGAAATTCATCTGTTCCGTTGAAAATTCGTCTTTTTGGCTTGAAAATGCATCTTTTTGTAGGAAATTCGTTTTTTAATTGAAAATTAATTTTTTCAAAATAAGAATTGAACTAGTACCTTTTCCGTTATGAATTGATCTTTTTGAGTATGAAAATTCATTTTTTTGCTTAAAACTTTGTTTAGTTTGTTGAACGTTCGTCTTTTTGGTAGAAAAGTAATCTGCGGCGTGGAAAATTGATATTTGTTGTTAAGAATTAATTTTTTCGGTAGAGTAATTCAACTATTTTTTGAGTTGTTTTTGATTTGTAACGAAGATCTCTTCTTGGTTGGAACACCAGCTATCATATATTTTCTTGAGAATTCGTCAAAAGAGAATAGTATAAATTCAATATTGTTAGTAAAGAAAGTCTGTATTTTAAATAGTATTATATAAAAAACATCATTTGAAAACATGAAGGTTTGAATTAGAAGGTTGTTTACAATAGCAGCGAGAATGACGCGAAACCGCTACTCCATTATACTAGAAGTTCAGCCTAAAAAAACCTTCCAGCTTAAAACATGAATCTCCTAAGCAACTTTTAAAAATTTAATTAACGAGAAACCGGTTCCTGTTCTTACTTTCTCCTTAATCACAAAATATCCCTACTGAAAAACGCACATGCCTAACATTATTGTTGTATGTACAATCGGATATTGATTTTCAGCATATAGATTTTTTATGCAACTAGAAGTATCCGTTTCTTTTGCCATATCCAGAAGCTCCAGGTCAGCCACCAGAATATGGAGGAGGCTGAGCAACCTCAAATGTAGCTATGCATATAGATTTGAAACTTGTGAATAGAATATTCTTTGCTAAAATACCTCCACTTTTTTCAACCATTGCGAAAATAAATTATTTATATCAATGCAATTTTATTATCATCTTTCCAGGTTTTCAATGTTTAATACAAAAAAATATAAACAAACCATACATCAACAAAAGGTCATTACCCAACTCCCAAGAACTGCCAATAGTCAAAAATTAAAAAAAACTAACCATTTTTTTCATCACCTCTATGTTGACTTCATGCTACTACAGGATCTAGTTATAGATTTCTGATTTGTGCATTTTTTATGAATTAAACTAAAAATCTTATTAAAAACCTATAAATACCCCTGGATGCCACTCTGTAATATTTTTAGAAGTCATTTTCAATAGTACTTTTTGTTTTATTTACAATAATTGCGCAATCTTTTGTAATAATGTAATTATTTAAAAAATCAGTTTTTTATCAATTTCATATACATGTGGAGATATTGCTGAAAGAAGCCCAGGGATGTCCTTTGTTGTTTGATGGAACTATCAATTTATTATTAATAAATTGGACAAGTTTTGAATCTATTTACATAGGTAAATTCCAGTTCATGAAGATAATGGTCAGATAAAATTCCACTCAATGAGAAACTGGCATATTCACAAAACTTCACGAAATTCAAGCTAAGAAATTGATGCTTTGTCAAAGTGTGATATTTTTAATACTTTTATAATTAATTCGAATGAATGATCAAAATTGTGAACTTATCCCTTTTAAAAATTGCTAGCGATCTATTTTAATATATTTATGTGGCATTATTTTCTTAAATAAAACACACTTGTTATATATAATTAAGGGGTACATTTTGACGGTGGGTGAAATATATTTTCCAACTGGTAGTGTAGCTTTGAGCCTTCTGAAGTAATGTTTATTGATTTTATGGAGTTGAATTTTTTTAATTTTTGGAACGTAAGTTTTGAGGGTACTTGAAATACATTTTTAAGGTGGCAGTTGGTTGCCATAAAAAAGTTTTATTTTAAAGTTTGCAAACGCTACCCTCCTAAATTTCTTCCTTTTGGTAAAAATTCTGTGATAAATTATTTTTTTATTTTTACAAAATTGTTTAGAGCTTCCGCTGGGCCGCTTCAGGTATGAAGATTAAGTTTCTTAGTTGTCAATTTTGAAAAAATAAAAATTTGAAGCTGAAAAATTCTTTTAACCCTGAGCATAATTTGTTATTTATCAAGGAATGAACTGTCAATTTTATGAAAGATGAAATTTGCTGATATTATTGGTCTTAGAATACGAAAATTTGTAATATAATTATAATTAATGGTCTGAAATGGCCTCTTAACATTTTTTTTGTCCTGGAATAGTATGCATGTTACTTCTTTCAAAATATCAAGAGAATATTTTCCATGAGGAATAAATTTAAAATATCTTTACCGGGTGACAGAAAAAAATCTTGAAGTGTGCAACATACTAGAAATACGCATTATTTGTCGTTTGGAAATTCCTATAGTAGTTTAAAGTGCATTTCTACCTATAATTTAAAAACCTATAATTAACTTAATCAACCTATAATTAATAAAACTAGCTATGAATTTGATCTCGAGTGTTTCAACTTTGTTTGTACTTGTAATTTATTTCACGAGCACTTTGTTTCCCGTTAGCAAATGTATTTGATTCCTCATAGAGAAAGTATTAGTTATTTTTTTCAATAATAGACAAGCCAAAGGCTTCATTCTGCTCCATAAAAAAATAAAAATTTACAAAAAATACAAAAGTACAAAATAATACAAAAAATTTTTAAATACAAAGAAAAATCAGACAAATCAAATATTCTATTCGAAATGATAATTTTTCGAGCTGGAAAAGCGAAGGGGAAAGTTCTGTCGCACCTTATCCCTTTCCCAGCTTTATGACTTCTTTACAAAAATGTTCAGAATTACTCTACATAAAAATTTATGATCAAGAAGTATTTTCTATTCATGCGTCAATTTTGAATTATGTCGATGAAAAAAGTTTTTCTGTTTCAAAAATATGACTCAAGTATTATGGATGAGCATAACTTCCTTAATCTTCAATGAAGTATATTACTATTATAGATCAATCGATTTGCCTCGAATCAAGGAATCTTTTCATTTCTTGCATCAATTTTGAATTATGTTAGTGAAAAAAGTTTTACTATAAAAAATCGTGTTTTCAAATATTATGCATTACCATAGCTTCCTTACTCTTCAATAAAATGTATCAATGCTATGGGTCAATCGATTCGTCTTGAATCAACAGAACTTTTCTATTCTCGTATCAACTTTAAATTATGCGAGTAAGAAAATGTTTACTATGAGGAACAATTTAAAAAATATATGAATGACCATAACTTCATTATAATGAAATGTATTAATATTGTAGGTCAATCGATTCGTCTCGAACCAAGGAATCTTCTATATTCTTTCATCAACTTTGAATTATGTTCAAGAATGAAGTTTTACTATAAAAAACTGCATTTTCAAATATTATTCATTGCCATAACTCCCTTACTCTTCAATAAAATGTAATATTATTATAGGTAAATCGATTCAACTCAAATCAATATATCTTTTCTGTTCTTGCATCAACTTTGAATTATGTTAATAAAAAAAGTTTTACCAGAAAAAACCGATTTTAAAAATATATAAAGTACCATAACTTCCCTACTCTGCAATAAAATGTATCAATAATATAGGTCAATCGATTCGTTTCAAACCAAAGAATCTTTTATATTCTTGCATCAACTTTGAATTATGTTGAAGAAAAAAGTTTTACCATAGGAAAGCGTATTTTCAAATAGTATGCATTACAATACCTTCCTTACTGTTCAATAAAATTTATTAATGTTATAGGTCAATCGATTCGACTCAAATCAACAAATATTTTCTATTCTTGCATCAACTTTGAATTATGCTGATGAAAAATTTTTTACTATAAAAAACCGATTTTTAAAATATTATCGAGTACTAACAAAATCCAATGAATATTCAAAAAAATACTTCTTTCAGTTTCAAGATATTAGTGAGGAAATAAGCTCTCCAAATTTCATCAATTTATCTGCAACTGTTTTCTAGTTATCGTGTTCACAAGAAAGCGTGACATCCTCACACACATTCCCCCACCCACATCCGGACAATTGCGGGATATAGAAGTTACAGCTAATTTTCACTAGATTCTTTGAAACAATTGTTGATGTTAATTGTTCTCTAAGTTTCAATGATAATACCTTGAAACTGAAAAAATGTGCTCACCCTGAAATTAAAAAAATAAATACTTCAGGAAAAATCGACTGTAGAGTTTAAATTACAATTTTATAACAATTTCATCAGCAAATTGTATTACTGTATACAAATTTGTTATTTTTACTACAAAAAATCAATAAAATCCAAACAAAAACATTAAGTGTGAGAAACTTTCACCAAGTACCTACATGAAATAAAATATTTTATTTATTTGAATATTAAATTGAATTTAAGTTGAGAAATCACAAAATATCTGATATTTATTGAGATTCTACTTTCTCAATAATAATAATAATTAATAATTATTTATAATATATATATTATTTATATTATTAATTAATTAATAATAATTAATAATAAATTGCCTCTCGCACAAAAAAAAATGATTATTCTATGAATCCGTGAAGTTTTTTCTAAGTGTGAAATATATTTAGGCCATATAGTTCCGTTAAAAGAATTTGGAGGAAGTACAATTTTAATATTTTATACTTTAATATAACAATAACATTTACACTACGGTCGGAAAGTTTGTACACGGCTAGTGCAAGTGGCACAAAAAATCACTGCTGACTATGAAACTTGATCAATTGTCAAAAAAATAAGAATCAAGCTTTTCTAAAACAACTCTTAAAAAGTTTATAAACATCTGCGTCGAATGGCCCCTACTAGATATTGTTCTGACTTTTTAAAGATAATATACCGCGTGAGAATCGAAAAAAAAATTGAAGAATTTCTCGAACTTTGTACGTTGACTTCAAGTAAATAAAAATTTTAAAAACCTTTATAGTTTCCCGAAATATTACTAAAATTTCAGAGCGTATCCCCGTCAAGTTTTAGTCAGCGATCACCGCAACGTGAAGCAGACTTGCTTGGACATTTTTAGTCGTATTTCGGAAGCCCGTGAGATTTGAAAATATTGTATTGCCCTGGATTAAAGACAATACTTCAGTGACTGTTTCATATAATTTAAATATTTTTGCTACTACTTCCCTAGATTATGTTGCTAGTTGATGCCAATCTCGGTATTTTTGTAGTCAATGGAATATTTGTTTTATTGTATGCTGCGTTTATTTTTATAAATTACATTTTTTAAAACGATTCTCCATTTTCTTTAAATCAAGTACTTATTTCTTTGAATCAATTAATATTTTATCAACTTTGATACATGTTTATTCTGAGCAGTATATCGCATCTTCGGATCAAATACATATTTACTCATATTAAATACGTATGAAGGAACTATTTTCTTAATTTAAAATCACTTTTGTCCATATCAACAACCTAATATTTAAATGCGCAGTTGTTCCACTTTCCCGCCTTGATTAAAACAGTAAGAAGGCAATATTGAAAGACTGGTAAATAGGTTGCATCACTTCCATAATTATAACATTTTACAAGATACTGCTTCAAAATGGAAAAACAAGAATTATTCACGCACTTAATCTATGTTGCCTATTCAGTAAAAAATAAAGTTGATTTAAAATAAAGTATGCTGAATGCAATATTGCCAGTAAATATTATCTGTATTTAAAAAAAGACATTACATAAGAAACACAATTTGAAAACATAAATGTTTGAATTAGAAAGCTTGTTTACAGTGTGACGTAAGAGCGCTTTTGGTTGACATTATTGTTAAATCTATGAGAACGACCCACGTTGTGGATATTAAACTATATACTCAGCCTATGCACGAATTATTCTTTGTCATTTTAAGCTCAAGATGAACTACTTAGGATGAAAAATGAGTCAACAGCGTAGTTTTGAAGCTCAAACTACAAAAACCCGGTTTTTGAAAAAAATGCGATTAAATTTGGCGACTGACATCAGTGCAGGTGTTTTTTTGCCTATGCATTAACAAAATATACTCATGTAAAAATGAATGTGCCTCACGTTATGCTTATATGTGCAATTGTATATTGGTTTTGAATATGATTATCTTATTTCATTGGAAATATTAGTTTTGTTTGCTAGAGCTAGAAGATCCAGAACTATTCCCATGATGTTTTTGATTCAAATAGGAAGCATCACTTGCTGCTGAAGCTTGGGGATAAATGTGTGGATGGGTATTGAGGACGATTGGATATTCAGAAATAGGCCTATCTGCAGGAATCCCAGGAACTACTGTAGGCCCATAATTAATGTGGAGACCAATAGGCCTATACACAGGAATCCCAGGGACTATTGCAGGTACAGAATTAATGTGGTGACCAGTAGGCCTACCTGCAGAAATTCCAGGAACATCTGTAGGTCCAAAATTAATGTGATGACCAATAGGCCCATACAAAGGAATTCCATGCAATATTGCAGGTACAGAATTAATTTGGGGATCAATAGGACTTGCTTTGCGTGTTTCTGATGGAAAAGTTTTTCTAAAATTTCGATAGTTTTCTTGATAATTAATGATATCTTCACTGCGCTTTGTATGTCTAGGGAGACCTTCATCTACGAAACGTCCAGTACTCTCATCAAAAAGTTCAAGTTCGTTCTGCGCGTTAAGTCGTATACTCCATGGCTTTTTCTCGAGCCTTTTCATACCGGAGGATATTTCTGTCAGAAAACAAACGAGATTCATAAATTTGCAATTTTAAAAATGTATTGAAAAACAGAGAAGTGTAATAAATAAAATAGCGAAGCGAATTACTCGTGACCGGCATTTCATGGGAATTATCGTCAATAAAATTTTCCATACAAAATAACTGAGCACTGAAAGCTAATAAGTAAACACTGCATTTCATGAGACGAATTGGCTGATACATGAAGTGCTTGATATATAATTGAAATAATTTAGATTTTGAAAGAACAATAACATCTACCAAGTACGGAATTAACATTGATAAAAAGTTTTGTTATACTTACCAATATAATGAAAGAAAAACATTAAAATGACGAAAAGATAACCGAAAAGGACGCTCATTTTGTTTTCAGGTATATAAAACAAACTCTCTTAGATTTTTGTAAATGGCAACTGATAATGTAGCATACATTCACTCCCTAATATATATACTAGCTTTTCAATGTACATGCGGAAAGAGCCGAGTGGTAATATAGATTAATTTATGAACACTTAAGCACCTTGTTTTTTTTTTTTTTTTTTTGAAATGTTTCACAGTTGCCTAATATATGCATATGTGATGACAAAGCATACATGATTAACTGATACTTCTATTAAAATTAAGATAACATCATTTTTCGGTATTTTGTAATGCTCTTCAATATTTTAAACCTCTGAAGTAATTAAATGACTTAGAATCATAATGAAATGTATACTACGAGTAAATAATGGCTTATCAAAATTCGTGTCCAAGTGAAACTGGAATACTCGCCAAACTGCGTAAATTTTAAGCTGACTAATTTATGATTTTCTAAAGTGATATATTTTTAATATGTTTGGAACAAATTACAACAATAAATTGAAAGTGTGAACTTCCTTCTTTCAAAAAGTCGTGAACCTTTCCCTTTCTAGGTTCGTTCGTTCGAAATCGTACACGTTATACAGATACATACATGTACGCTTGTCCGGACGTTTAGACTCGGAGTAGATCCAAGGCCGTCTCTACCTTTACCAAAATTCGATAAGCGTTGAAGAAATATTTGCGGTGATTCCAAAGGAACTGGAAAAGGCAACTAGGTTCAACGAAATTCGGTCAGCAGAGACCACCTAGAAGAAATTAATTCTAATTCATGATTAATAATTCAATAAATATTAGTCAGACTCCCTGAATTAAAAATACAAATGTTTTAATTATAATTATCTAGCATCTCTTGAATTATGCGAATAAAAATTGTACACTATTTTAAATGAATTCTTCTGTATAACAGTTATTTGTAATACTTGTTGATAAGTTTGGGTGTGTTTCTTCTACGCAAAAGAATAAGGAACGAATCGAAGATATTTTTCCTCATAGTTAATAGTTATACTTAATGGAGGTAGATATGCTCTAGGGAGAATTGAGACACGTGGGAAGAGTTTCTGATTCGTTAGGGCCAACCGGAACACGGAAGTCCTTTTTAGCGCGCGCTTTTCAAATAGCAACCAATCACACTGTCGCAATTATGAATTGAGGTTAGGTTTTTCTCACAGCGATCACTGCGCGCATGCGTTGTCAAACAGATATTCAAAGTTTATGACGACTTCCGTATTTTGGTTGGCCCTAATCGAATATAAGCAATAATTATGAAATTAAAATGCTGATAGACATCACTGAAAATAATTTCACCTTTATTTCATTCAGAATGCTACACATAAAAGTGAAAAAATCACCTTCTATAGGGGGTGGCAAATTTACAATATGCGTCTTCATACACGTTAAATATTTTTAGCTTCAAATGATTAAAAATGACCTTCTAAAAGTAAAAGTGTGTGTCATACGTGGAAAAATACCCTCAAACTTCTAAAACCTACCTCTCAGAGCTATATTTTTCTTCATTCTCAGTTCTTCACATAATTTCCCATATGAAAAGTTCTAGGATTACTTCAGAAATATTACATAAATACTTTCATAGTTTTTTTTTTAATAATTAAAATCCAGTTTGAATTTCCATTCTGGGCTTTTGAACAACCCTTAATATAAAAAGGTAGAAGTACCGTCTTTTGGAGAAAAGTACGTAAAAGTTCAATTAGGATGTCACAAAATGAGGCTGAGACATTAAAAAGTTATATCACCTAATGCCAACTTGGGTGTACTTACTAGCTTCAAAAGGCAATAGCTACCCCCTAAATAATATAAATTCATATTTTGTTTATTTTTATTTCGGATGCAACTTTTAAGATACTTACCACATAAAGAGGTTTCATACCAATATTTTGATTTTTTTTGTTGAAAAGAAAAAAACTTTTTTGCAGTAAAGAAAAAAATCGGTTACAAGGTCTTTTACCTTTTATTTCAAAGACACATTAACGAACTTCCTGATCGTACTAAAAAGATTTTCTTGTACGTATGAAAAAATGGATAGCACAATTTGATGTGTTAATCTTTAAAATTTTATTTGAAAAATGTTTTTTATATTCCAAGATATCTTATAGATTGATATAAAAACCTACGTATCTTCAAAGTGGCACTTAATGTTAAAAAATAAACAAAATATAATCTTTAATCCTTCACGGAAATTTTTTTTCCTTCTAAGAATCGCACTCTAGTTTCTATTAGTTTGTAAGAAGTGATATAATTCTAATGTCAAATTAAAGCAGGACAAATTGTCTTGAAATGAAATTTAAAATAAGCTAGATTGCCAATTAGAAAGTTCTAAATTTGACATCAACAATATCTATGAAGAAATGAAATTCATGAATTATATACACTACTGTCGGAAATTGTGCGCACGACTCTGTGAGCGCTATTGAAAATCACTGCTGACATCGAACCACGATATTTCGGTGAAAAAAAGAGACAGGGCATTCTTTTTAAATAGTTAGAAAGCTTATGAAATTCAATATTCTCTAAAATTTTCTAACTCAACTTCATCTTTTAGCACGGCCCAGGAAAATGTTTTCAAAAACCTGAAAATTATACGACATCGAGTATGAAATCTTATCTTTAATTCAAGCCAAGAAAACTTAGAAAATCTTCATGGGTACCCGAGATATGATTAAAAATGTTCAATCGTATCTGAGCTCAATTTCAATCGACGATCACGGTTCGCGGCTGATCTACTGCTCGTCTCTTTCGTTGAAGCAGGACCGAATAGGCCACGGACAGAGGTGGCTCCTGAGTGAACATTGTCCTATTCTTTAATATGGAGATAATATTACATCTAAATAATTGTTAGCAATTACAAATAATAATGAATCTTTCTTCATTCGCAGTAATTTTAAATAAAAATTACTAATGAGGAGAATCAAACATATAAAAGGGCTCCACTTAGGCGCCACCCATGGCCATGAAGATTTTTCATGTTTTCTTGGCTCAAATTAAACATAAGATTTCAGGCTCGCTGTCGTATGATTTTCAGGTTTTTGAAAAAATTTCCCTAGGTTCGTGCCAGAAGTTGTAGTTGAGGTAGAAAATTTGAGAAAGTCTTGAATATTTTTTTTTTGAACTTCTCACGTGCTGTATTATTTACAAAAGATCAGAAAAATATTTGTTGGATACCGCTAGACGTGGAATTTCATAAGCTTTCCAACTGTTTAAAGAAAATGCCATATCTCTTTTTTTCGCCGAAATATCGTGGTTCGAAGTCAGCAGTGATTTTTAATATCGTTCATAAGAGTCGTGCGCAGAATTTCCGACTGTAGTGTATCAGGTATATCAAGCATCGATGAATCAGTGTTTGAACATTGTTGTAAGAATAGTCTATTCAATGTCAAAGAAATACAGTTACATATATCTCGAGCAATTATTTCACCTCACACACATATTCATCACACATGACAATTAAAATTTGAATAAAGACCAATAACGATACGATTCGAATGTAAAAATATGAAATTCACACCGCCAGTACAGTTTGGGAGCATGAATTCACTCAAGTGAAAGAAAATTATTGTGATCCAGGAAATTAAAAATACTTATCGCAGGGTAGAACGCTTAGCCGTTGATTTAAGATGGAGAAATAAACGATGGCCAAGTCGTAATTCAATGGGATACAACATGGATTTGGAACTCGTCTTCCCAAAAAAAGAGGCGACAGCAAGAATTACCCAAAAAATTGAATCAGCTTGTGAATTTTGGATCAGTGGATCAAATCATTCCCATCTGAAATCGGCGATATCAAAGCGATGTATAATAGTGTCTAGGAGTAAGAAATGTAGCTTATTCCCTGGATTGATTAGGCTTGGGCGACATAAATAATTTGTTGAACACGCCACACTAAATTAACAAAAGCAACAAAAAACCAAATTTTTTAGAAAGACTTATTCACAAAATTACACCTTTATACATCACTTTCTAATGAACAAACAGATATAACAATACCTTTTCCGAATCTTTTAAAGTACGGAGAGTATGGCGTGGATTCGAATGCGATGACCAAAACAAGGTGATCGAATGAGCGATCATTAAAGAGTCTTACTCTCGGTACCTCGGAATCGATGTCCCCCTACTCCACGTACATCGTCTTTTCTAAATTCACAACGACGATAGGCTCGCTAAAATCACGTATTTCACAGACATTTTTATTTTCATAACCACGGAATTTTTGTATCATGCACTTGCCTCATTGCGCACTTTTTGCCGAAAAGACGGTATTCCCATTTTTTTATTAACAAAAATGTGTATAAAAAAGCACATAATAAATTTGCAAGCTCCTGCTGTAGATGGTAGTTTTTCTTTTTTCAGGGTAGTATTATTAATAAATTTAAGGTATGTTTATTTTCATTGACGCCTATCATCATTCTATTGTCATAATTATTGCTTTGCGTAACTTATTTGTCACTTTATAAAAAAAATAATAATTAACCGTTTTTAGCGTTTGAAAACTTTGGGCCACAGGTCAAACATTTGTTTAATTAATGAAAGTGTGCGTAGACCATCTCACAGTCAATACAAGGGTAAAGTACAAGTGAGTAAAAATAAACAATATTGAAACATAAGTACGTGTTGTGAATTGTTCTAATCTGCATTAACAGTCATATATATATATATATATATATATATATATATATATATATACAATTGGAAATGAAAATAGTAATTCAGATGAAAGATCCTTAATCAATAAAAAAGTGTGGCAAAAAACATGTTATGTAAGATTTTCCGTATCTTTTTAGGCAAATTTTTGCGTTTCGAATTAATTAAAAACTGAAATCTACTATTTTCAAAGATGATCCGACCTATTTTTTCAGTCTTCGTCTTGAAAGTTTAGGGGATAACAGATAATTAAAATCAATAAAGAAAATACCATAAGCATTCAACTTTCATTTGAACTTGTTTGAGTTACACTGTATTTCCATATAGCTAAAAATCATTTTCCTTTCGGAAGATTAGAGGAAGATGTGTTTTTATCCCTCTACAATTATTTGCTCGGACATCTTACAATTTAGCAAATAACAGAATTTCTCTGCTTTCTCCCCCCCCCCCCCCCCCCGTTTTCTTTGAAAGCTTAAACAGAAAAATCTCCAAATTTGAGCAAAATCGGTTGATACTTAGGGGTCGCGTAAAGACCATGAAGTTCCCCATTGATTTAACATGGAATAAAGTCAGCTTTTTGTAAATCTAGTATTTAAACGCGATAATATGTTACAAATAATTCCGTGTTTTAGTAGTTTAGTGTTTTAGTTCAGAATTTGTCAGAGAATAAGAATCAATCATAAATTTTGAGGTCGAATAATTTTAAGCCACTCTTATGGGTCCCCAAAGAAAACCCCATAAGTGACAAATGTGAATCTTACGTAATATTGCGGTTTATTGACTCTTTAAAAGTTTTTTTTACATAAATAATCATTGATCAGTAATTTAAGAATACTCAGTGGTTTTCTAAGTAATATTCAATTGTTTAAACAATTCTAATTTGTTTAAACATTTGAGAGTATTCTGAAAGTCATTACTGGAAGAGTACTGTTGCAATACCTAATGATTACTATTCAATTCAATACTTTGATTGATACATTAATTTGAACACTATTCGAAATTAATGCATACCCGTATAACTGAAGCATCTGCAGAGAAAATATTGGATCGACAAAAATCTGTTTTGCTGTAATCTTTGTTTAAACTGTGAGTATAATTACATTGACATAGTTTGTTATATGCAATAGTTTGTTCAGTGATATACATAATACGACATTGAGAGAAAATCCTTGTATAGGAGTTTCTTCTCATATTAATTTTTTTTCGTAGAATAATATACCTATGATTTCATCTACAATATAACCCATGCAGAAATCGCCATACTGGCTCCATTTTACCGATCGGGCCCTGATCGGGTTGGCCCGGTCTGTCCCGGATAGGGTATATTTCTTGGTTTCAGCATCGTGTCAGACCCGGTGGCCGGGTTACAGCCTATAACGACACCTAGTATGTGTGTTGGGAAGTAGCGAATGACTTGTGTGCAGTTTTGACAGCTATTTAATTTTGAATTAAATTTTAAGTGTGATAAATGAATGAGGTTTCAATAAACAATGCCAAAGTGTAAAATCACTCTGCGGGTTCAGAAACACCGTGCGATAACCAGGATACCATATTTACGAGACAGAAATGCAAGTAATTAAATCAGTGAAACCTAACCTCAATATTAAAATTATTATTAAACTTGTTTATCAAGATTAATATGTTCACGGCTATCCTCAATTGACATTATTGTTTTTTTAATCAATAGGAAATTATTTAGCTCATAATTTAATACCTATAAATAATTACGGTATCAATTTGTAAATATAAGGTTATGTTCTAAGAAGACTGACAAACGTGTATTTCATTATATTTTAGGTTCTCAAGCTGATGATGAAGATGAAGATGAAGAGAAAGAAAATATTAATTTTGATGAACCGGAAGCTGTGGGAAATGAAATCGATCGTGACGATCCGGGTATTGGCAACGAGGTTCGAACGAATTTTGATCATCTTGAGAGTCCCACTTTATCAGCAAGAATCCGGTTAAAGCACATACAGTATCAGCTTCTTTTTCGTGAAAATTGAGTGCCAAATATCTATTTTAATCTATTGGAGATTATATTTATCTAGTTTTGAAAAAAGGTATGTAAAAAAGTCAAGCTTTTCTAAAACATAACCTCACAAGGCAAAACGCGGTAATGAAAACTAACGTTCCATTATGTTCACTCTATTTCTAATAATGTTCTATATAATATAACAATTAAAATAAATGTTTTAAATACACGAACTTTGTTTTTCATTAATTATTTTAGAAAAAATACCAAAATTTTACAAATATTATTATGAACAGGAAATTAATCGGGATCCGGTCCGGGATCGACCTGGCAGCCAGATCGGGCTGCCACGTTCGGCACCGATCGGGCCGTGTGTTTCATCACGGGTCTGGCCCAGGTCGGTTTCCCGATCCGAGCCGGATTTGGCCAGATCCGTACCCGATCGGGGCCATGGCAAAATTTCTGCATGGGAAAGAGAGTATTCTCCACGATGAATGAGTTACAAAATGTATACCTGTTGACAAAATAAATTTTGAATATAGAATTAGACAAAACTAAGAAAATTCATTTCCAGACCTAAAACGGTCGAGCGAAATTGGTAAGTTTTTTTTTTTTTAATAAAAAAAAACTACGGCATTATTTTTGAACAGAAGGACTGAAACTTGGTGAAATCGTATCAAAAATTTAATTATATGAAATTGTAATGGGTCCCCTACCCTTTATATAAGCAGTTGATATACATTAAAACAATGTCATTTCGATTGACTCACTGTTTTAACGAGCAGAATTGACTCTACAATTTGGTTTATTTTGTTTATCAAAATTGTTTAAATCATTAATGATTGTCGTAAATATGCAAAGTATCTCAGCAAAGCGTTATGGAACAGATATTCTAAAGTGATTTCTTCAAACAAAATGCAGCCTTTCCGCTCAAAAATAGCCAGATTCTGAATTTTGTATAAAAATGGTTTAAATAATTAATATTTTTTGTGAATTCGCATAGTATCGTAAGAATCACTGGAATGACTTTCTCAGTTGATTTTGATTCTTCATGAGAATTGTTTAATAGTTTTATTCTGGTAAATTTTATACAAACAGTTTGAACGATCGCCGAAAAGCATCTATTTTTAATCAATCGTAATATAACTTTAATTTTTCTCACATTTTATATGAGAACTCTGGATTTGAAAGAGCTAAGCATTGCCAGTCCAGAAAAATAACTTTTTACATTCTCATCCGAGAAGGTATTATACTTGTGTAAAATTTGCCCCCCCCCTCCCACCGTTCTTGTCAGATGTCCACGTTTTGCGTCCTTCTGAACACGGGAAACAGGTTTTCACGAATGCCTCTGCCTGTATGTCTGTGTCTTCGTGTGACTGTGGATTTTTAGTCCGTTAGCATGACAACTTCTGAAAGAATTGACAGATTAGACTGGAATTCGATATTCTCTTTGAGAGTCCTAAAATGAAGGCCAAGTTTGTGAGCCAGCCATTTTGCATAAAAATTCAAAAAGTTAGAGCATTTTCAAAATTTTTGAGACAACTTTTTTTGAACTCTCTATACGCCTATCCATAGTACATAGACAAACAATTTAACCCAACGACTTTTTTATGAAAATAGCATTTACAAAATTAAAAAAAAAGAAACGAAAATGAAAATTTCAAGCCAAAAAATGTATAATGTGAAAAAATGTCAGGAGGAGAAAAACTTTGATTTTTGAAAACCCTACAAGATTGTACTGATGACTTTTTCATTTTTCTTAAAAAGTCAAAATTTCAAATTTTGATAGCACGAAAAAATAATTAAAAATTCCATTTTGCGGTCAAACTATGCAAATACGAAAAACAGTGAACCAATAAAAATTGTGCACTTAAGAAAAATCTACAAATTTGTCTGAAATCACTTGTTGATAGGACGCGTAGTTTTTATTTTATTCGTAAAAAACAACATTGAAAATAAAAAAAATTTAATTTTTGGACAAACGACACAAGCTGCAGGAAAAACAGAAAAGTTGTGAAATTGAAAAAGAGTTACAAATTTGTTATAAATCACTTTTAGATAGGATGCGTAGTTTTTGTTTTATTCCTAAAAATAACATTAGGAATAAACAAAATAAATTTCTGGAAAAATGATACAAGAGACGAAAAAAATGAGAAGACAAAAGTTTTTCAACAAAATAATATCTAAGAACTTGTCATAAACTCTTGTTTTAAAAATATATCAAAAATAAAAAAATTATCTTCTTGAAAAAAGGACACAAGCTACAATAACATTTTATTCAACAAAATGTTTCGCCTAAATTATATCTACGTTCAAAACTACCTTAAGATAGGATGCGTATTTTTAGTTGAAATTGTAAATAATAACATCAAAAGTAAACAAACTAAATTGATATAAATACGACACAAGTTTTAATTATATGTTTAATAACAAATTTTATTTCTAATAGTATGCAACCAAAAAGATTGGTTTTCTCCAAAAAAATAATAGTTTTTAACAAAATACATGAATTTTAAACCTAATATTTGGATTTGTTATTGAATTTTCAACCTAATCGTTGAATTTTCAACCAAAAAAGTTAATTTTTCACCAAGAAAAAGGATTTTTTACGACGAGACACTTCGATGTTTTTAAGCAAACAAAATGAACTTCTATACGAAATTGTTAAATTTCTACTCAAACAAATGAATCTTCTACCAAAGAGATAAAATGTCTATGAAAATAAAATTTCGGCAAAGAAATTAGTTGAATTTTCAATTGGAAAGAATTAATTTTCAATCAAAACCATAATTTTCAACCAAAGAGATGTTACGTTTCAACTTTTATAAATTGGATCTAGCTTCCTTCTAGAGGACCAAACCGATCAACTAAATTTTTAACGCTAACCCTTTTTTTTATTGATTATTGTCAATTATCTACTTGTTTAAATATGGTGAGTTCTTCATTTGTACAAATTTCCTCTTCCGCTCTGTAACTCGATATGGGATGTTAGGGATATTCAGATGAAAATCAATCTAAATCAACTAAATAGAATATAAATAGAATATACATAAAACAGGCATGTTTTATTGTAACACAAATAAATTCATATAATTGAAACGATACTACATTACCAATGTTGCGTTTTAATCCTCAGTTTTTTACCCTTTTCTACCATCCTCGATAGATGAGAAAAGAGAAAGGAAAAGAGGTATATCACCGATCTATCATTCTCTGAAAATTTATCGAAGACAGGCACTTTAAATTTTCATAGCCAAATCTCTTTGGCTATTCTTGTCCTTACGCGTTTCCGCACAGCCACATCGTTTATACTTCAATAGTACAATTCACAACAGTTATTAGTGGGCTCTGAACCTAAATTGCGGGGTATACTTTTAAATTCTCCAACAATTTGCTAATGCTTTCGTGAATTAGACTGCTTCGAATATTGTACAATAATTGCCTTATTTCCGTTTTGAGTTTCGGAATTCAAGAAATATTCTGGCGATTCCTCCCGTTACTCTTTAACCCTTTCCACCTCTTACTCACTTCCTTTTTACTCACTTCAACCTATTATTTTTTTGGTCTGCCTACTGTACCGATAATAGTGCGGGATGTCGCAGAATCCTCTTCGCGAATTTTCTACCACGTTACATGCACGTAACCGGACGTGCCCACGGCCAATTTCAAAATTATATTTTAATTGGAAAATCACTTCAAAAATTCCTTGGCAAGCTACAGTTGCCCTGATATCAAATTCCGAGAGCTAACCCCTGAAGGTGGTACTTATTAGTTTTTGCTGAAGATCTGGTGTTAAGGGGGGATTCCAATGTGAACGCATAAAAACAGAATATTTTCAATCATTTTTTTCTCGGAAACTATTGTATATAATGAACGAATGTTTTTTTCCTTGAAAGTATGCTCGAGAAAAGTGAAAAAAATTGTTTCATGGTAGAAAATATTTAATAATTTATAAAATAAAATGCATGTGTGCAAAAAAAAAGTTTTCTGCTGGCGCAGGTGATTTTGGCTCTCCTGGTGATCGGAAACAGAAAACCGGAAAAGTTTATTAATCTATGTCATCGCCCCTATGGCCCGAACGTCCACTTTTTTATTTCATCAAAAATCAACAAAATGGCGGCGGTTCTTGTGAAAGGAAGAAAAAAAACACTTTTTCGCTACGTAAATCAGGTGAAATTATAAGTTAGAATCAAAATATCAACAACTTGGAGGTTTGGGCGATAGCCATGATAGTACTGAATATCGTGTTGAAATCTGGAGTCGATACTCCCGGTCATTTTTTAGAAATCACCTGCGCCAGGCGCAAAAATGTCGTTGTGAGAAAAACGCGTTTAAAGTTTTTCAAGATAAAGTCATAGAAAACATACTTCTTCGGCTAATCAGCAATATTCGGACCATACATGGTACCTTCCTTGATCGCGAAAAAAGACGCCCTTATTGTATATCAGTAGGTGTAGACGCAGGTGTAAACACGGAACAGCTGCTCGAATGCTTACTTCGAATACTTGCGCCGAAACCTGAGCGGGCGTAGTTAGATGATGCTCTGTTGAAGCATTATAACTGGTCATCAAGGTAGGAATCACCCTAACCGACTGTTGTATATCAATTCTATGGGTAAAAACTATCGAAAAATGCAACAACAAAAAAATCCATTTTTCCAACGCGACATATTAGAATGTCCCCTTAAATCGAGTGGCGCCTCAGGACCGCGGACAGGTGCCATTGATCACGGATCAATTAGAGGAGATGTTCTTTCCGGTATGAGAATCTCTTTCGACTAACTTGAGTTGAATTTACTCATCACGATCGTCAGTTCAGATTTTGTTATTGGTTGGGGTGATTTTGTTCAGTAAGAATTTCGAATGTAGAGCGTCCTCAGAAACTTCATTGACCAGAATGGTAAATTTGTCACCAGAAAGATTAATTTTCTACAACAAAAAATAATATATAAAAAAAAGTTAACAAAGTAGTTCCACTTTCAAATGAGGAGTTGAATTCTGAACCAAAAACGGTTTTTCAGTTAATTTACAGAATGATTCACTATTACTATTGACTATTCTTAAAAAATATGGAAAACCTCTAAAGTGAAAAATATGCGCACAAAACTCGGTAAATGGAGCCTTATAGAAAATTGCGTTCAAATTAAATAAAAAATAAAATTGTTAATATTTTTGGATAGAATTTTCTTTATATTTGTAATCAGATCGTAAACTGAAAAAAATACATGGGTACCAATTAAAAAAGAAATAATAGGGGCGCTGTAGCATTTCAAAAAATGTGTCATGGAAACGACACCCTCACTTGGCTGACATGATTCAGCTGCTGCAGGTCATCTGAAGCTGAAAAAATCAGAGATTCTTAAAATATATAAGTACGGCTATAGCCGAGACTAAAATAAATAAAAAATATTTAATATTGACAAAATGACGCCCATTTGAAATTTTGTTTTCAAATTTGGACTTTTTTGGGGGCGGTTTTTGACTTGCTAAAAATTCAAAAATTGTTATTCTTCATTTATTCTAGTTCGGACTATAGCCAAACACCTGCTCAATATATCCTCGAAATTTGAGCTCAATTGGTCCCGTGGTTTTGACGGAATCATGTCAGCCATTCTAAAAAATCGTGTTTCGAGAAAAACGACTTGCTCAACATGTAGCGTGACACTGGAAATTCAGACCTAACTGCTGTCCGAAAATCGTAGTTCCAGAAAATTTGGCACATCTCTTTTTGGATAATTGACTCTATCTCCCTTGGAGCGTTCGGCAGGGTGGGGTCGCGACCAACACCGTTAGAGCGACATAGATGATAACAAAGCAATATTGGTGCCGCGTAATGTCTATAGATATACGTCGCGCCTGTGTGGGTCGGACACCCCGATATTATGTGCTCATGATACTCAGCGTCTGCCTGACACGCTCTGTACCTATCACTGGGAACTTCTTGACATAAAATGCGGTCACTGTATGCTAAAGTGGAAATCACATTGTCCTGTCATGCGAAAATAAAACCCTTTTTCCTGAATTAAGCCCTGATGATCTGAGGGAAGCAAAAGTTTGCTCCTTCGACTAGGTCTTGACCGCTTTCTCCGCGGCTTTGTAAAGCATCGCTCCTTCGCCAATCATGTCGTGGTTCCTGACCATTTTTAGGAGAGGATATCTGTAATTCGTAACCATGTGAGCTGTACTTAGAGCAATTTGGTTATGAAGACACTGAAGACTCAGAAGTCCGCGTCCGCCTTGACGGCGTGAAACGTACGATCGCGGAACTGACGAATCGATATGCAACCTTTCATGCATATGCATAACCTTGCGTGTGGTGATTTCAAGGGCCTGAAGTCCATTCTTCGTCTATTAAACCACCTCGAACCAGGAGAGTAGAACCAGGACGGCAAGCAAGCAAGCTTGTTAGTCGCACGTACCTTGTTCAACGCCGACAGATTGGAAGACCAAATCTGTCGAATAAGATTCTTGTATTGTCCTGAATGCGGCTTTGAGGCACGCCCAGTTATATATAGTATTAAGATTCCTAATAAAATTTATATCCACAAGCTCAGGGTCCTTCGGAATGCCAGTAATCTTTTCTTTCTTCAGATTAATTATCGCACACTTGCCTAACCCAAAGTCCATCCCAGTCTCCCCTGTGTACTTCCTGACGATATTTATAGCATTTTGAAGTTTGCTTTTACCAGAGGCATAGATCTTCAGCTCATCCATATAAAGTACCTTTTGCTCGCGCTGATTAGTGTCGCTACAGAGATACCCAGAAGAATTTCGTAGTGCGAGAGATAGAGGCAGAAGTGTGATGCTGAAAGGCAGAGGACCCATGGTTATCACCCTGAAAGACTAGCCTCCGGAAGGTGACGTTGCTCGTTGTAACCCGATAATTTCCAGATGAAGTAGTAAATCTAGTTTCCCAAAGAGGCATCAATCTCTCTTTGCATCTCACTATGTGTGGATCTATCTTCAAGCTTTCCAACAGACTGATGATGAGTCTATGAGAAGTTGAATCGAAAGCTTTCCGGTAGTCAATGCAGGCTATTGACAGAATGCGCTAATGGGCTGCAGCGTCTTTACAGACACACCTGTCAATTAGCAGATTCTCTTGACATCTTGTTACACCTTTTTCGAGCCACGCTGTTCGTACATCTCTCGCCATACGGGCTCAGTTCGCCGAACGAACCTGTTGTGTAGGACAGCTGTAAAGATCTTATACAGTGTGTTCGAACAAGTCATTGAACTGCAATTCTCTGGGTTGGACAAGTTGTCTTTTCCGCAGGAGTATAGTGCGTCCTAACGCCAGCCACCGCGGAATGGGCGTCTCCGACTTTAAATATGAGGTGAATATGCGGGCCCAATGTTGGTGTGTAAGAGTGAACTTTTTCCACCAAATTTCTTGACACAATCTGGTCCAAGTGCGGAAAAGTTCTTCGTGCCTCTAAGTGCTTTTTTCACGTCTTCGGCAGTGATTTATGGACATTCCTTCTCAGATTATATAAGGTTATCGCAAAACTCCTTGAAGCGGATGATATTGTCAGTATCTTTTTTCAACT
The DNA here is from genome assembly GCA_932178445.1 of Andricus quercusramuli. Lineage (NCBI taxonomy): Eukaryota > Metazoa > Arthropoda > Insecta > Hymenoptera > Cynipidae > Andricus > Andricus quercusramuli. The sequence continues at coordinate 106,188 of CAKNXH010000307.1, read as the reverse complement.
ATAGTGTTTTCGGGATTTTGTATACCTCTCTCCAAAAAGTATCTACCTCCTTGGGCTTGGGTGGATTTTTTACAGAAACAAGGAGATCGCTGGAGAGGCGCGATGGATTAGCGAGAAACTGTTGATTCTCCCTGATCCATGTCTCTCTCCCTTCTTTATTCTCTTCCTTGCATCAGATAACAGCCGTATTTTGTCAACAATATGCTGCTTGATTGTCAGCAGCTCTGACTTGTTCAGTGTGTGATTCAAGATCCTTAGTTCTTGGGCGAACTTTCGAACCCTTTCCGTGAACGGTCTACCAGATGTTATGTAGTCAAGCACACATTGAACGCGAAACGTATCCCGTCTTAACCATCCCATCTTCTTACTCAGTTTATGCAAGCGTATTTTGGTCTTCTAATCCATTGTCACTTTTAGCCTTCGATTTTAATCAGCCAAAGCTCTCGCAGCATCATAAACTGAGGAATTGATTTTCCAGAGGTCGGACTCTTGCGGGATATCTCCGAGAAGGGAAGCACCCATTTCAGCCAGATTTGGGGGCTCCAAAATAGATTTGGAAGATTTGGAAGAAGAAAACGATGGGATGGTGTAAAAGAAAAGAATTTTTATAATTTCAAAATGATAAGGAGTCAATTGGCTTCAAATTAATTACATTTTTAGGGTTATTCAAGTGCTACTTGTCAACATAGTTCTGTTCTTGATTTTCAAAATTTGTGTCGGTTGTACATTTTTCTAATTTTCCATAGGAAATTCCAAACTTTTTAAAAAATAATTTACCCTGAATGAGGACGAACTTGAGTGTCTTAAGAAGTTTATTTTCATTTTAGGGGAAACCTCCCTACAGTGGATAGCAAAAATTGGTAGACTTCAGTAAACACAAAATAGGATATATATTAAAGAGCTGTTCTGACACAAATGAAGCTGATATATTCACCCATGTGATGAGATATCAGTAAAAATCAATTCGTTAGCGAATAAAAAGCTATTGATATTATTTTGAGGTGGTAACATTTTGTCCAGTGTTGGCTGGTTCGCCCTACAGTGGACATTCGATTCTACACCGCGAATCAGAATAGAAAGATGTTTTTATGCGTACCCCTAAATTATATTTTATACCGACGCTACTATCAGAACAAAGAAAAAAGTGATATAATTTGGATTTTGCATAAAATTAGCAAAAATATAGTGTCAGTTATTTCGCTCATATTTCACAACACGCCTTTCAGTGGACAGGTCCGGTGGGGTTATGATTGCCACCAATCTTGCCATGTCAAAAGTACCTAGAAAATACCTACACAGAAATTGGGCATGGTCAGGTTATTTCTACTTGCGGGAAATTTAAAATTACTCTCAATTACATTACGCTGCAGCTATGTTCAAAGTATCAGCTGATTCTGTCTTCTGCTATTTCCGTACCAACCTATGAGTGCAAATTATCTAAAACTTTTAACTGAAAATCCACTGTAGGGATGACGCTGGTATCCATAGTAGGAAAATGAGAGCATCAAGGATTATATTTATAATATTTTTCTTACATAGAACGTAAGATTCTAGGGTGAAAAATATTATGGTTTAATGACCAAGGAACATATATTAATAAACAAAATCATTCTGAAAAAACTTAGATACTTGGAAAAAATTACTAAAGTGGAGGACAAAGTTTCTTGGTTATGTCAAAAATAGTTTTTTATACTTTTTTCTTTTATTATAATTAGGTATAACATGAAATTCTGTCTTATGATGCATTTTCATCAACTTAAATAATGACAAATGCGCAAATTAGGTTTACTTTAGGCATTTCGCTTTTATTTACAAATGTCCACTGTAGGAAGCTATCCACTTTAGGGAGGTTTCCCCTATAGCTTTTTTCCTCACGCAAAAGATACTTCATTGCTTTCTGAATTAAAATTGTAAGAACTTAACGAATGGCTAGTGAAATTTTACATATTTTTCTAGCCAGTATTGGGCCACTGAAGATTATTAAAAATTACTATTTCGACTAGTCACGAGATTTCCTAATTCAATAGTACAAATAACTAATTGCTCAGTAAAGATGTATAAACTCATTCAGGACTGTATACAATAATTTTGAAAATATATAAGCATGGAAAACGTGAAGAATAGAAAAGTTCAATCAAACAACACGATGATGTGACATTTTTAACTCTATCGAACCAATAAGAAGGCCATATCGAGAGATTCTTAGCGTGACCTGAAGCGCTACTTTCCAACAGAGTTTATGAAGAATAAACAATGTAATTATGGTAGGTATTAGTTTTGCAACAGTTTTAGGGAAATTTATGACACTAGTTGACCAGGATGATTTTTTATTAACAAATTGAATATCTCCGCTACTTTCTCTCCTGAAAATAGCAATTTTTTAACAACAATTCACCAAGAAAAGTTTTCATTTGATCAGAAGATTTCGTTTTGCTTTCGCCAGATCCAACCTCGATATGGATACTGTAAAAGTTCTACATTTTTCTGAGTAATAGATTATGTGTTTAAGCAGAAATTGATGAGGATTTTGAAAAAATGAACAATAAATTTGTTATCAGAAGACTTTTTGCAACGTTCAATTTTAAAACAACAAAGGAAAGAATTTTTAACAGAATATTTAAGTTTTTAACCAAAGAGAGGAAATTTTGACTAAAATGTTGAATCTTTACAAAAATGTATTTTTAATGAAGTAGTTCAGCTTCCGAAGAAGTAGCTGAATTTTGAAACAAAAAAGATATATTTGCAATTGAAATCATGAATTTTCAACAACAATTATATGAATTTGCAACAAAAGATTTTAACATTCAACCAACTAGGTAAATTTTCAAGCAGGAAGATGAATTTTTAACCAAGAATATTATTTCCTACAAAAAAAAGGATTTTCAACAAAATAAGTGAACTTTTATCCAAATAGTCAAGTATTTCACTAAGAAGATTATTTTTTAAATGAAAATGTTGATTTTGGAACTAAAAATAGAATATTTACATTTTTAGATGAAAACATTTTTTCTCAACAAACGAAAACAACCATCAATAAAATACTTTTGGAAGCAAAATAACGGAAATATTGTCAATTATTAGGTTTTAATAAGGTGTCGCATTCAATGTATATAAGATCCGAATTATATTCAATCGATTTTATTGGAATCGTTGTTTACAGGAGGTGGTTTACATTAGTCAGTCATGACTATCCTAAGACTTGCACTACTAAGTACGAATTTTATTTTCTGTGACAAATATGCTCTGTGAATTGAAAAGTAATTAAAAATCAGGTAAAAAGTATTATAATTGGCCCGCTCATGACTGTATTTTCCGTCCAAATAACGAAGAACGAAATTGTATTGACAGGTTTATGACAATTCAGCCCAACACTCGAGGACAATTCGGAATGAAAAAGAAAGTCTCAAAATTATGAATTTCTCCTAAATTCTCAAAATGACCATGTGGAGCTCATTTTTGTTGCAACTCAAAACTACACCAATGTTGGTATACTTTTGAGGCTCAGCCTTATTCTGTGTTGTCACGTCAAAATGAAATTAAATTCTAATTGAATAACCTAAAGGAATCGATTATAATTCATGAAATATTTCATTCAAATTCTCTGAAATAGAATCACCAATTTTTTAATTATAATTATTTAGCATCTTTTGAATTTTATGAATAAAAATTGCACACTAGTTTGAACGAAAAATTCTTTATGTGTTATATTCAATTTAGCACTAATATTAAAAAGTTTTTAATTAATATTTTCAAGAAAATGTGTATCAATTATATGTTTAAGATTCAAACATGATATTCTGAAAGTGTCTACGCTGATATAATGTTATCTCTGATAAGGCTCTATTTGCAGAAGAATAAACTCTAATTCTTACACACACACACACACACACATTTTCTTATTTACATTCTTGATCTTGGAACATGAACATTTATTTTTTCAAATAAATTACTTAACATTGTCTTTGATCATTTTATTCGTAGAATAATATACACTGGATGTCATCTATCATAGAACGCGATAATTATTCTTCAAAATAAATTAATTCAAAATATGATTGAGAATCCTTCACGGAAAAATACTGAATAACAAAAAAGTATAAGTGGCCTAGCAATATCGACACATTTTTTTTAGTTGGAGAAAATTTTCGACTAGCCTTTATATAAGTAGTTCATTTACTTTAAAACACATTTCGAATCGGGCAAGACACGTGAATTGTTTTAAACTGACGGATAATTTGACTGCGTAAATCAGCTGGATCGATTGTCTTTCCAGTTGAAATTACTGAATAATTAGTTAATCATAACAAATTGTATGATGCAAATTTAGAGTTTGCATCACTAATTATGATGAAAAAGGAATAAAAAAAGTATAACATTAATTTTGCATGACCTGTTTTATATTATATAATAAACAAAGTTGTTTGAAAAGCAAATATTAGCATAAATACAGTAGTGTTAGTAAAAAGTGTCAGTACATAAAGGAATATTACATTGAAAACTTAATGTGAAAACATGAGTATTTGAATTAGAATGATGTCTCCATTTAAACCACACATCACCTTTCAATACGGTTGTCTTATTTGATCGAAAGTATTATTGGTGGTAGCTATATCCATTAGGCCCAGGAGGACCCTGATAATATTGATAATGAGCAAACTGTCCAGGAAATTGAGCATTCGTTGGTGGTCGTGAAGTAACCAGATATTCGTCCTGCTGTCCTTGATTGTGATGGTATGGGTCATGCCCTGCTGCAGATGCAAATTGTCCATTAGATCGACCTTTCCGCGGTGGTCTTGGAGTTTCGGCATATACGCCATTCTGTCCTTGATTTAAATGGTATAGATCATGCCCTGATACAGGTGCATATTGTGTATGAAAATGACCTTCCGACGGAGTTAGTGGAGTTCTCTGATATTCGCCATGCTCTTGTCGATTCCAACGGTTAGGCCCATCATTTGTAGGCCCATTTGAACGTGGTCTGCTTGAAGCTGTGCTAGAAGTTTCGGACTCATGAGGATGAGCGTGTCGTATTGTCCGTCGCTCATCGTGTAGTGGACTGAATTGATTGGGTTCTTGACGAGCCTGATCAATAATGAATTCATTATACGGACTAAATTCGTTTTCATCTAAGAGCTTTCCAGTTTCGTGATCCAAAATTCTTATAATGCCTCCTCTGTCAGATTTTACAGACCAGTGCACCTTGGGCATTGGATCCACTCGACGTTTACGAGGACGTCCAGGAACTTGAAGGTGCTTATTATCTACGAACTCTCCAGTGCGTTCATCAAAAAGTCGAACAGTGTTACTATCGTCCTTTAACATTCTCAGTCCCGGCTTTTCTCTGGACTTTCTGCCCAACGATTCAGGAGTTTCACTAAAAAGTGGTAGAGTCTTTCCCTTGTCCTCACCTCGGTTCATACTTGATGATATTTCTGTCAAAAGACAAACAAAATTCAGCAATTTTTGATTTCTAAGATGATAATTTGAATATATTTAATGCATAATAAATAAAACTGCTTAAATGAATCACTTGCGTGCAATCACTTATGGAAATTCTCGCGAATTGAACTTTACATCAAGCATATGAATAGGATAACTCATTAAAATGAACTATGAAAGTCTGGATATCTTATTAAAACGAAATAAAAGTTGACCAAGGATCGACAAGTGCTACGCATTGGAATAATAATACTAATTATTATTATTATTATTATTATTATTATACTCACCAATATAGTTGAAGAAGAGCATCAGCATGACGGCAGAAGCACCAAAAAGGGACCCCATTTTTGCAGAGGGCAACTGAAGAATTCTCAGATGTTTGCTTGTTTATATATACAGAGAGAGTAAGGACAAATTCATAGCAATCATATTCATGAGTGAGACAGAGACTCTCCACTGTGAATTCGAACTCACGGTTAATGGAGGGAACAGAAAATAAACGATTAAATATATACATATATATATATATATATGTACAAACTTAATGGCTTTGTGTTTTCCATCCTAGAAATGTTTTCAGGTGTGGTTACAAGGTCTAACACACTTAAGGTAGTTGTCATGCCAACAACCAGGCCTCTGACAAAGATAATTTTTTTTACACATTCATGATTCCAACCCTTTTCGACGTCTATGAAGCGGGGCTAAAGTTCTACTTTTTACTCCTTAGGGACTGAAAAGTGACGTCGGAGGTGAATAATGAAAATTATACATCTATGAGCTCGTATTTTACGATTATCAGCCCACTATCTGTACAAACCGTAAGAAAAGTTCGTTTGCAGATAATAGAATTTCGCGGTTATTCATGGAAATTTACCATATATAACTGATCAAATTGTCTTAATTTACAGTAAATTACCGAAAATTTTCATAAATTTCCGGAAATTTATGGAAATGTTTTAAAAATAAATTTTGGGTCATTTTATGGTAAGTTACGAAATTTAACTGTGAAATTACCATAAATGACCGAAATTTTTGATAAATTTCCGGAAATTTATGGAAATTTATAGAAATGAATTTTGGATAATTTATGGTAAGTTACCATATTTTCTAGTCAAATTACCATAAATTACCAAAATTCTTGATGAATTTCCGGAAATTCATGGAAACTTTTAAAAATCAACTTTGGGTAATTTATGGCAAGTTACTATATTCACTTGTGAAATTATCATAAATGACCGGATATTTTCATAAATTTCCGGCCATTTATGGGAATTTTTCAAATGAATTTTGGGTAATTTATGGTGAGTTAACATGAATTACCTCTAAAATTATCGTGAATTACCAGAGATTTCTGGCAATTTTGTTACTGAATTTTTGATAATGTGGAAGAAGTCAACATAAATGTCATGCTTATTCATTTAAAATCTAATATGGATGAAAATCATGACTATATTTCGAAAAAGGTCTGAAATTATCAATTTATTATAAAAAATATCGTTTACGCCAAGGAGGTGAGGCACTTTTTCGACTTGTGTATGTTTTTAGCACTTTTCTGTGGTTCGCGCTACGCGCGCGCCTACGAATTGTATTGAAAATATACACTCGTCGAAAAAGCCGCTTGTCTCACCTTGACCGTTTATTAACAAAAAATTGTCAGAGGTTCAATTTTGACATGTATTTTAATAGAAAAATGCTTATTTTAGTGAAAAATTTTTTTTCTGTCCCAAAATCTTTGTTAGATTTTGCTGAAAGTTCCACATTTTGACTATCAGTCTTACCGAAACAAAAGATTCATATCTAGGATCTAGAAAATTGACGTTTTTGTTTGGATATACAGCATTTTATGGGAGTGTTTTCATACTTCAAACATCCAAGTATGGAAATCATCATTTCTTACTAACTAGAGGCACTGGAAATTTTTTATTTAACTGCTAGGGTATGACATGACTTCCAAATAAGTAAAGGAAGCGTGCATAGCACGGATATTATATATGTGCATTTACTTCAAGGATTGTTTTATAATCCCTTGCACATTTAATCCGGAATATCGACATTTGTTAATGACTAAAATCAAAAAAAGTTTTCTGATTAAGCTATGAGGATAGGAATCACATTAAAAGTAGAAAAGGGAAGGTGTAGATGACAGCGATGTCTTTGAATTTTTCTAAAGGGTTGTTTAATCATCCCTTATTTAGAAAAGCAGAGAAATTAACTTTTCGTAGGGAATAAATCACCAAGGATCAGGCCTACAATATTACTTCAAAACATATATATACGAAGTGTCCTTTAGGAGGACTTGCATTATAATTTATTTTCGAAACAAAGAAATCGATATTTTAGACGGATTAAACCACCACAGATTTTTTTATTAACATATTATTGATCAACAAAATTACTTTAAAACATACATAGGAAGCGTCTACTAACAGGATTTGCATTAGTATTTATTGTTAGGGCCATTTAATCATCTCTTATTTATTGAACAAGGAAATCGATATTTTATACAAGATAAAGCATCAGAGATTTTTGAAATTGTACATTGATCAACAAAATCACTTTGAAGATACATAGGAAGCGCCTTTTAGTATGATTTACATTAGAATTTATTGCCAGGGTCATCCAATCATCTTCTAATTATTGAACCAAGGAAATCGATATTTTAAACAGGATGAAGCACCAAACATATTTTTATTAATACATTGATCAACAAAATCACTTTGAAGCATGTACACGTAGCGGTTTTTTTAGAAGGATTAGAAAGAATTTGGATTAAAATTAATTTTCAGAGTCATCTAATCATCCCCTAATTATTGAAACAAGGAAATTGATATGTTATACATATTAAAGAACCAAATTTTTTTTTATTAATACATTGATTGACAAAATCACTTTAAAGCATATACAGAAGCGTCTTTTAACAGGTTTTGCATTAGAATTTATTGTTAGGGTTGTTTAATCATCCCTCAATTATAGAAACAAGGAAATCGATATTTTGAACGGGAGGAAGCACCAGAGATTTTGTAAATCATACATTCCCGGGTGAAAATATTTGGTCTCGATTTTGTCTTGGGTGAAGACCAATCCAAGACAATTCCAAGTCATTCTGTATTTCTAGCTCCTGAGGCGGTACCATACTAGTTTTTATGCCTTAAGGGTCATCACTAATCCGCTTTAAACTTTATAAAATGTTTATATTATTTATCTTCGTGGTATTTATTGTGTATGCGTTAATAACTTCATTCATCTGCAATAATTATGTTGCTTGGATGGCGAATCTAAAAATGCTGTCCATTTTTTCCTATCGCCAACAGTTCACTAGATACTTTTAGAAAATGGCAGTTATAATCTTTTCATGGAAAATTATATATTCCTGCGGTTGTTGAGACAGACAGGTTCCGAATTTCTTATTTAAAATTATTTATTACAAAATTACAAGTTTTATTGATTGTAAAATGTTAATTCTCAGCAGATGTCAACTGTTTGGTCCTCACCTAGCTACCTGATTCCTGGAAATGGCAGGCTCTGCCGGTGGGGTCCACAGTTCATAGAGGTCGCAGTATAATGGACAATAAGATTTAGAAACTAAAACTTCCTTAATTTTGACCCTGGCAAATGTTAGAGCCACAAATTGGTAATATAATTTTCTTTAAGAGCAATTCGGTACATTTATCAACACTTACACTTCTTGTCTTAAGACAAGTCTACCTGGTCTTGTCTTCGCACAGTTAACAGCCATAAATGCAAGAGAAGTCTGTATATCTTCAATGTCTAGCTGGTGAGACGGAACCAGTCATCATGGTCCTAAAGATATATTGAAGACATTCAAGACAAAATCAAGACCAAATATTTTTACCCGGGTTGATCAAAAAAATTTTAAATAATTAAGAGATGATTAAACTACCCTGAAAATTAATTACAATGCAAGTCCTCCTAAAGGACACTTCCTATACGTATGTTTTAAAGTGATATTGTAGGCCTGATCCTTGGTGAGTTATTCCTTATGAAAAGTAAATTTCTCTGCTTCCCTGAATAAGGGATGATTGGACAACCCTTTAGAAAAATTCGAAGACATCCTTGTCGTCTACACCTTTCCTATTCACTTTTAATATGATTCCTATCCTCACAGACTAATCAGAAAACTTTTCGTGCTTCGTCGATATTCCGGATTAAATGTTCAAGGGATGATGAAAAAACCCTTGAAGTAAATGCACATATATAATATCCGTGCTATGCACGCTTCCTTTACTTATTCGAATGTCATTTCATGCCCTCGCAGTTAAATAAAAAATCTCCAGTGACTTTCCCGGGTAAAAATATTTGGTCTTGATTTTGTCTTGGGTAAAGACCAATCCAAGACAATTCCAAGTCATTCTGTATGTCAAGCTCTTGAGACGGAACCAGACTATTCTTGATGTCTTAGGACAAATATTTTTTACTTGAAGACAAAAATTTATGTCTTGAGACCGAGGCCTCTGAGGGTCATCACTAATCCGCTTCAAACTTTATAGAATGTTTACATTACTTATCTTCATGGTATTTATTGTTTATGTGTTAATAATTTCATTTATCTGCAATAGTTATGTTGTTTGCCAACGGCAATACCACGCTGAAAACACCAGTTCCCGTAAGATCCCTGAAGTTAAGCAGCGTTAGGCGCGGTTAGTACTTGGATGGGTGACCGTTCGGGGAATACTGCGTGGTGTTGGCCCGTCGTGGGTGTGGTGGATCCACACTGGTAGTATTTATCCACCTAGAATTACTACCCGATTTGCTAATCAATTTTTTTTTTTTTTTTTAGTCATGTTGTTTGAATGGCGAATCTAAAAATGTTGTCCATTTTTTCCTATCTCCAACAGTTCACTAGATACTTCTAGAAAATGACAGTTTTAATCTTTTCATCAAAAATTTTATATGCCTGCAGTTGTTGAGACAGTCAGGTTCCGAATTTCTTATTTAAACATTATTTATCACAAAATTACAAGTTTTATCGGTTGTAAAATTTTAATCCTCAGCAGATGTCAACTGCTTGGTCCTCGCCTAGCTACCTGATTCCTGGAAATGGCAGGCCCTGCCGCGCCGGTGGGGTCCATAGTTTATAGAGGCCGGAGTATAATGGAAAATAAAATTTACAAACTAAAACTTCTTTACTTTTGACCCGGGCAAATGGTAAAGCCGCAAACTGGCAATATAAATTTCTTTAAGAGCAATTCGTTATATTTATCAGGACTTACACTTCTTGTCTTGAAACAAGTCTACCTGGTATTGTCTTGGCTCAGTCAACAGTCATAAATGCAAGCAAAGTCTGCATATCTCCAATGTCTAGCTGGTGAGCCGGAATCAGACATCATAGTCCTAAAGACATATTGAAGACATTCAAGAAAAAATCGAGACGAAATGTTTTTACCCGGGTTTAGTTACTAAGAAATGATGATCTCCATACTTGGATGTTTAAAGTATGAAAACACCCCCATAACATGCTGTATACCCAAAAAAAACGTTAATTTTCTAGATCTTAGATATGAATCTTTTGTTTTGGTGAGACTGATAGACAAAATGTGAAGCTTTTAGCACAATCTAACAAAGAGTTTGGGAGAAAAAAACTTTTCACTAAAATGAGCATTTCTTATATATCATTGTATCTAGCTGAACAGAAAGAAATTTTCTTCTCGTACCACAACAGAGATTATCTTCTAAACAAAAAATGGAATTGCCTCCACTAAGTAATTCAGGGTTGTTTTAGAGACAAATGTTAACGTTGATCCACGTCCTTTACTTTCAGATTGGTGGGCCTCAAGACTTTCCTTAAATGATTTTTTTCTAAATGTTTCTTAAGTGAAGAATCATATTCCTCAGAACAAAACTATTTCCAAAAAATATCCTCGATTGAAGTTTGGATCATAAAAAGAATACGCAGGCTCTGAAGTCCCTCTATAACAAAAACCAAGTCTTCCAATTATTCCTAAGATCTCTATAATTATTTCCATTACCTGTCTATTCTGCTCAATTTCTTTCCTACACAATTCTTTTTGCTTCAAGAACATCAAAACATCAACATTACTTTTATTTGCCATCATCGTGTATGCTTCAGCATTTATGTTGCGACGATTGCTATTTTCATGTTTTTCTATTTTCAGATATGCATGTTTCCAATATCACTCATGCCTCTAATGAATGAAATAAGATCATCGCACTTACCGAATGCAGAGCATATTGTACAAAAAAGAGCGGATTTCGTTATAGAATAGGATAACCAACGTCGCTGCATTCCGTCCTTTCGGATGAATGCTTTTTGTGGACTAAAGGGTAATATTTCATCTTCAAAATTTTGATGTGGATAATTTGGAAAAAGAAACAAACGTTCAACTCTTTCCGTCTGGTTTTGGAAAAAAATTGTAGTTTGGACCAAATATTTCAGAACCATCTTGAACATTAGACTCATCTTTCTCTTTAACTTAGGTGACAACATTATTATCTCCTTTGTTCGCAGAAGAAGAGCAATCCTTTTGTACGTCTTCATGTAGGTTAATTATTTGATCTTCAACTTCATGCGTTGTAGTTGAAGTATTACAATCGTAATCCTCAACCATACTAGTACTTACTTTTCCTACATTTTCTACCGAAATATGAATTTCTTTTCCAACGCTGACCTTAATTACTGTTAGCGCTTCAGATTTTTGAGAAAACTCATAAGTTTTTCAAGCTCATGAAGATTCCGATGAGCATTGTCTTGATTTCATAGAAGCAGTTAGTTTAAAACATTTGTTTCCTTCTTCTTGTAATAAATTGTGCTTTTTTCTCTTTGTTTCTCTGTTCCGTCTTTATGTTTTGATATTGGCATCTTCCCCTAAATCTGCGAATATTCAACACCCATAATAATTATGGTTAAACTATAACATTGATCATTTTTATACCTTCAATTTTTGACAATCGGGACATACATTATTTTATCTTTAAACACTTTTTTATGTAAATAACTGCGGCAATCAAGTTTCCCACTCGAAATATCTTTTTGGGATATTCAAAAAAATATATTATCTTTACATCTAATTGTTATCAATTTATTGAAGGTTGATTGAGTCATTCATTTATTATCTCAATTCATAATGTATACAAAATATATATACACTATGCAAGTGACGACATGAGAATGATGACTGGATAAGGTCCAAATTTTCGAATTACTGTTTTTGTTTTAACTTGAAGTAATTTGAATATAATATGTCAAAAACATTTCTCGTTTCACTTGAAAAATTAATTTTGAAATTATGCGAATGACAACTGGATAAGGACCATTGAGTTTCACGTTCTAAAACACAGAAAATTTAAAACAAAATACTTTTACCTCCCCAATGTTTTCTAAATAATGTCCGTTCACTTCCATACTTTTGAGTAAATTTTCCATCATGTAGCAGATAAATAATTTTATACTTTATTTTTGGCTCATTTCATATCTCACCTAGTTGTCATTTTAATATTTCTATAAATTCTTAAATCCCAGCGCGAACATTTTTCAAAGTTTTAGCATATCAAAAAATACGAATATTTCACATATTTAACAGGCCCGAAAAAGTCCCAACCATATTTTTGTGAACTTGTCATTAAATAAGCAGTTTCAAAATTGATGATATGAGAAACTACGTAAGGGCCATTTTCTTTTTCTCTCTTCCCACATAAGAAAAATTTCTCCTTAATGTTTTTCACGTCTTCAATATATAGTTCTTGGAGAACAAATTCTTCTATAATTTTATCAAAATTTTATATTTGAAAACATATCGTAGAAAACTTCTTTAGCCATCATGTAAAATTTTATTTTGTCCTAATCCAGTTGTCCTTCTCATATCTTCAAATTTAATCTGACAATTACATGTTTAGGTATTATTTTTAGTTTCAATAAAAAAAATTAATCCAGCTAGGATTTTGGAACTCGCTGCAACTAATCTTCATATAATTCACTTTTCGGGTGCATCTGCGATGTGTCCGACGCAACTTTCTCCTGTGCGAGTTGAAAAAAAGGGGCTTTGCATATATATTCAAGTTTGATTAAGCTCTACACACTGTCAAAACTTCACGAAGGTGAAATAATGAAGTTTTTGTATGTTCAAATTACATTTTTTGAATTACTTCTAAATTTTTCTTAAATTCTTTTTTATTGTACCGGCCCACACCGACCCACATGACAAACCGGCCTGCCGGGATATCTCCCGATTGCCCACATTACCCACCCGAGCCTTAAAAAATCGATTATTAAACAGTACTACATTTTTCAGACCCATCAACCAGGGTAGTCATTCCCCATGCAATTTTTGACGTTTGCGGCCTATTTGACCATCTATAAAATCCATACAACACTTTTTTCGTAATGGCGCAAGCTTCACTATGAAGTACTGTCAGCTTCCTAACTAACAGCTTTTTTCGTCCAGATTACTTTTTATTTTCGTTGAGTTATAAGCAAATTGAATTGGAAGAGTTCTAAAAAGGAGAAAATATCCATAATGCACCTTGCGAAAATTGCACACTTGTGAAAAGAGTTCCCTATGTTGCATTCAGTAGCCGTAAAAAAATTCACAGGAAATTACTACTCCAGTTTCCGGGTTCTCTAAAATACAAATATGTAACAATTTCTTATTCATAATTACCTAGCATTTCTCAAACATCCTGAATGAAAATTGAATATTATTTTAAACAAATAATGCTATATGAAATTCACTTGTAATACTTTTTGGTAATTTAATTTAGGTCTAAAACCTGAAATCTAAAATCAAGGAACTTGCAATTTGAGGTTGTAAGGAAATGTTTATCAATTATAGGTTTGAAATTCCGAGCCGATGCTTTATAAGTGTGCTATTGTGTTATTGAAGAAAATACTTATCGAAAACACATTCTTCGTTTACTCTTCAAAACAAATTCAAACCCAGCGAGATTTTTGGCTCAGATGATAACATGCTTGTCTTACACCGCAGCCTTGGTAGCCACGCTGCGCTGGCGAGGGTTGGAAGCGAAGCGAGGCTGAATGTGTTTTCAGAAAGTTTCGCTTCTGTCCCTTGGTAAACTACTCCACATATGCCCTGCAGTTTATAATTAACCCTATAGTACAGTCGTTGATGACCCTAGCAGTTGACCCGACTATAAAAATTCAATTATTACAAAATATGAGCCTCTTTGTTGAAAAATAGCCAAATTCTGAATTTTTGACTGCAAGTTGTTGAAATAATTCATATTTCTTATAAATTTGCATAGTGTCGAGGAAAAGAGTTATCGGAAAGATATTTCTAGTTGATTTCGTGAAAAATAAGCTCATTTGTGAAGAAGTAGCCAAATTCTCAATTTTTAAAAATAAATGTTCAAAGTATCATACCAAAGAGTCATCGAAAAGATATCCTTACTTGAATTCGTAAAAAAATTGGGCATATTCCCTAGAAAAAAGCCAAAATCTAAAGTTGTCTATAAAAATTGTAAATTGTGAATTATGAAGCCGAAAATTGAAAATAAATAAATAAATTTGTTTTTAATTATAGTTTAAATAATTGCCAAATAGCATATAATTTTAATTAATCGTGATAAAACATTAATTGATTTTATATTTCATACAAAAGCTCTGGGTTTGAATGAGTTTCGTATTTTTCTTACAAACAACGGAAGATTCGACAAAATGTAAATGATTTACAAAAATAATTATATAATTATTATGTAATTCCATAAGAAAAGTTTTCGCGGGCATAAAATTATTTGGTTTGCATGAAACTTACGGAATTACGTCTTTATATGAGCACGATTTCTTTTCAATTTTGGATACAATAAAAAAGTTTTTTCTATTATATTCGACTTAATGTTCCAAGCTAAGGGGCTATTCAAGTATTACGTAAGAATTGGGGAGGGAGTCTAAATAGATGCTTATTGTTGTACATTCGTAATGCAAAAATAGGCTCACAATGGGGGAGGGGGGGGGGTCAAAAATAGGGCAAATTATGCTTTTTGTTTAGGAGAACTATTTTTCGAAAAATTGACATTCTAATTATCATTATCGTGTACGATGCAAGATATCATAAAAGTCTAGGAGGTAATTTTTGTGAAAGTTTCTGAGACGAACCCATTTTTTTGTTAGACTTTTGTCTAATTTGTTAAATAATTTTTTTTGTCACATGGCTACCAAGTTACAAGAAAATTCAAGAGAAAAAGTGCAAACTCAAATATCTTAATTATATCAAAAGATATGTTATTTTACAAAAAAAAAAAAATTTACTCAAATATTTTTGGCATTATATATTGCAGATTGTTTATTTTTTTTCAATATTATTAATAAAAATAGTAACTGTTAATTCAGAAGGTCTATTTTCATGTATTCCGATTAGCAGGGAGTTTTTTCAAGCAAAATAAAAAATCAGTTCACTCATTCTTCTTGATAATTCAATTTTGAGTAATCAAAAAGAATAACTTGAAATATGCTTGAAAATACACGCTGCGGATGACTATGAACAGGCCGATTTAAGCCACTAGGCGTAATTCGAAAGATAAATTCAAATCGTAAAGGCCATTGATGGGTAAGCATGGTTGCTCTTTCCTGGCAGATATTTGGTTCATATTTGGATAGTGAGTTTCTACTATTATGAGACTCATTTATACTAAGTACCAAATTAAAAAAAAAAAATTACAAAAGTTATAAACAAATGTTGAAAAATTAAAAAATTGAATTTTCTCGCGAATAGCTAAATCAGTTTTGATGGTTCCAATATATATTGTGCAATATATCACAGTGGTTCTGAAAAAATGGAGTGTCAAGTCTGGCAATTAGAAAAAAATAACAACATTTTTTGGAATTTTGAAAAAAAATGGTCGACGAAAGCTTTTTGATACTGCCGCATTTTTTTTCTATAATACACTCACGCCCTCAATTACAAGATAAATTTTCGCGAGCATGATCGAAATGGTGTTTCACAGTTAAGAAAAAAAATATATATTTTGTTGGTCCCTTTAAAGTATGCGACTTCGTTCAAACGAGGGGTCTTCCTAATTGCAACTCATTACTCTATTGAATGAGCATCAAATATACGCTCTTAAATACATTCTACTTTATACCTTGTATTTTCGATCTTTTTTGTGTGCTATTACATACGCTATGCACGTACATGCCACATTCACCTAATGTGTATGATAAAATGAATATGCACATTGTATCAATTATGTCAGTTTACGAATAATATCACTCGATGCTATCCATTTAGTGAACCCATTTTGTTTAAATTAGCGTTGAGGGTAGTTGTCCCTACCATCTAGTTGGTTGAACTCATCACTTCACTCAAGATTTTTGAACTCATTAATAAAAGTAGATACTTTTATCTCTACTTCCACATATAGTTTTACGAGCATTATTTATTTATGCTCCGTAACTCAGAATTCTTCACAGAATTTCAAAGAAGCTACGATATTAAAACAGAGATATAAGCTTTTTTTTGGAAGCCCAATGATTGCGATCAGAAATCATTGACACAAGACTAGTAGTGTAATCCATTTGGTCGTGAACAATAGAAAAGAAAATTTTTTTAAGAATATATTTCTGTGTACTAGAGTAGCGATCGAACAATTTTTCCGACACCTAACTGTCGAGATCAGTAATCGTCGGATCGAGATTGAATGAATTCAAGAAGTACACGGGTATAGAATTACTTTTTTTAGTACACATTCGAAGGTGAACATCGATATCCGTTACAACGAATGTAAGCGCTGCAATGTTTTTTTTTAATGGAAATACTGAGTGACTAGGTGCAAAGTGAACTGTTGAAGCCTCAACTGATATTACTTCTATAACAAGTCTAATCCATAACAAACGTTATCTGCATTACTAATTGATTTTTTGAATTAACCAAAATAGTAAAAATAACTAATTTATCAGTTGCTGCAACTATAAGAGTGGCAAGACCACCAAGATTCGTGAAGGAAAACGAAGGCCAACCGCTTAAGGCTGATGAATTCGTGATTCGCGTGAACTGATAATAATAAATGAGAACCTTTTCAGAATTTCAAATGCGTAGCCAAGATCGGCGAGAGTCTAGGAGTGTAATTTTTTAAAGACGTTATAGCTTCTTCAAAATACCCTGAAGATTTGTGTGGTACGGAGCGTGAATGAATAATGCTCACAAAACTGTATGTGCGAGTGGAAATAAAAGTATCTAATTCTATTAATAAGTACAAAAATATTGAGTGAAGTGATCAGTTCAATCAACTAGATAGCGGAGACAACTGCCTTCAAAACCAATCTGAAGAAAATGGTTTCACTAAGTGAATAGTATTGACTAATTTAATTCGTGAACTCACATGATTGACACAATGTGCATATTGCGTTTATCATGCACATTAGGTGTATGTAGCATGTACGTGTATTTCGTATCTAATAGCATACAAACAAGATCGAAAATACAAGATGTAGAGCAAAATCTGTGTAGAAGCGTATCTATGATGCTCATTTAAGAGTCATGAGTTAAAATTAAAAAAAACCCCTCGTTTCAATGGAATCGCGCATACTTTATACAGCCCAATATAGTATACATACTTTTTTATCTGTCAAGCACCCTTGGGATCAAGCTCACAAAAATATATGTTGTAACTGAGGGCGTGAGTGTATTATAGGGCAAAAATTTCGGCAGTACCAAATCATCGAAAATGATTCAGCCATTTTCGAGAAAATTTAATTTGTCGATTTTTCAAAATTTGTTTATAACTTTTGTAAATTACTTGGAAAGTTGGCACTAAGGATAAATTAGTCTTATAATAGTAAAAACTTATCACCCAAATACGAACCAAATACCTGCCAGGGCATACCAACCATGCTTACTCAGCTATGGCATTTAACACTTTCAAGAAGTCGTTAAATATGTACACTACTTGTCTCAAGTTCATAAATAAGCATTGATAAAAATTATTTTCAAAATCGAGGAAAACGAGTTCCATCATTTTGTTTCCTCTTTAGGTGAATGTTACAATTCCTATTTAATCCTGATATTGTAGGGTTCATTTTATCCTTTAGAAGAATCTTTACAAATCTCTTTGGTGAGTTTTTATTTTTAAAAGTTTACTTACGAGAGATTATTAAATAATACTGTAAGGAATAAAATTAACCTGACAGCATTCGGGCTAAATAAGAATTGCAACTTTTATTGACAGAGAAAGTAAAAACATAAAATTTCTAAGTAACTATTGTGAGATAAACAATTTTAACATGAAATAATTTTTCTGAGGTTTACCTACAGTTTCATTACAAAATTAGTATTAATTATCAATGAAAATTTTCACCATTGATAAATGAAAACGAACTAAAATTATAATTCAATAACCTAAAAAAATATATTATAATTCATAAAATATTTCAGTCAGACTCTGAAATAGAATCATCAATGTTTAAATTATAATTATCTAGCATTTTTTCAACATTGTGAAGTAAAATTACAAACTATTTGAACACATAATTCATTGTAACAATTATTTTTAATACTGCTTCATGATAATTTAATTTAGCTCATGTATTGAAGAAATTGTAATTAATGTTTGTTAGAAAATGCGTATTATTTATAAGCTTAAAATTCAAACGCGATTCTTCAAAAGTCGGTTATCTCTGTTATCGTTATCTCTGCCAAGGCTTTGTTTATTGAAGAATAAACTGTAACGTTTACTGAGACAAATTTTCTATTCACAACGAAACATTGTTTGCGCTACACTCTCACCAATCGACCGTTCTTTAGAAATAAACTCAGTTTATTTTCAAACATTTCGTTACGTGTTTTACTAAAAATCTTATATGATTTGAGAACATTCTATTCATTTGCAGAAGTTTCTACCTTATAGCGAGAATATTCCAGTATATAATATGACCCATATTTTCTATAAGATTTCATTTATCGCGTTTTCTGGACATATTTGTCACATAAATGTAATAAATTATTTTATTATTAAGTCCAAATTTCATTTTTGGAATTCAAGAGTATGAGAAATGTAACATGTTTGTGCATGATGAAATTAAGGAAACTTTTAGCTCTATAATGTAACCTTTTATATAATCAAGGCAGATGCAAACAACAGTATTTTCGGTCATATTTGACAAAGCACAAGTAACTTTATTTTTAAATAATAACCGAAATAGTGTTTTACAATAAATTAAAAATAACCATTTTAACTCGCATTTTTCTATATTTTCATTGCATTATTTACATTTAAATAATAATTTTGAAAACTGATAGAACTTACCACATTTCGTTTACTTTTGCTGGTTCTCTTGAAAATTATTATTTTTCAAAGTGATTACCTCTTAAAAAGGAACTCGGAAAAATGTAGAGTAATGGGGTACTTAAATCATTTCTCGATCGAATCATCATATGAATTTTACGTTTGTCTCATGATTTTCTTCAAATATAACAACTTAAATTTTCAAGATTCTCGTTATTCTCGTGAAAGTGGAACTACATTGTTAAATTTTTTTTTTTTTTGGTTGATGATTCATCATTTTAGATGAGAAACCTTTTTTCTGTTTAAAATTCAACTATTTTGTTGCAATTTTGTTTTTGTTATGAATTATTTTTTTGACTGAAAATCTAACAGTTTCCTGTTGGATTAAATCTTCAACATCTTCGATTGAAAATTAAATTACTTGGTTAGAAATATTTCCTATACTTTTTTGACACAATGTCTTTTCTGATGAAATGTTAATTTTCTTGGTGAAAAATCCTTACAAAACTTAAAAATTGGTTAAAAATTTGCATTTTTGGTAGAAAATTAATTTATTTGGTTGAAAATTTGAATATTAGGTTGAATATTCCTTTTGTAACTCAAAATTTGGTTGAAAATTCATCTATTCTGTTGAAAAAATAACTTTTTTCGTTCAAAATTAATCGTTTCGGTTTAAAATTCATTTCTTTAGCTGAAGATAAGTTTTTTTTTAAGAGAATTAATTTTTTCAACTGAAACTTCAACTGCTCGATTTTTTGTCGGAAATTTATCTTCTTTGATACACATTCAATCTTCTTGGGTGAACATTCATCTATTTGTTAATAGTTCAACTATTTCATGGAAAAATTATTAATTTTGTGAAAAATTTGTCTTTTTCGGTAGGGAATACATCTTCTCGGTTGAAGATTCATCATTTCAGTTAAAATTAATATCTTTGGTTACAAATATAACTATTTTGTTAAACATTCTGTTTTTTGTTATTGTTTAAAATTTAATTTTTGACTGAAAGTGTAGCTATAGCATTTCTGATAGATGTTTTTTTAGTTGAATATTCACTTGTTTTGTGGAAAACTGGTCTTCTTGGGTTGAAAATTTTAATTCTTTGGTAGAAAATGCATATTTTATGGTTTTCAATCCAACGTTTTCGTCAAAAATTGGTATTTTTGGCTTGAAAACCAATCACTTTCGATAAGATTTTTTTCTTTATTGACTAACACGGGGGTTAGGTTGGTGTCCGGCGCCGATTTTTTGTTACTTTGCAGGTGATAAGAGGATCTCAGACTACGAAAAAAAAATTTGGACAAACGTTCACATTTAGGGGTTGAAATCACCCCTTCTATATTTTTGAGTCTTTTGGTGTCTTAAGAGCTAACATTGTTTTTACACAAAATTGTTCTAATTGATGCTGAATGACAATATTAGCGTGTTGTAAAAATACTTACCCCATAGAGTACGATAACATAATTTAGAAAATCTACCCCTAGAATGCTTTGCCATATGGCATATAGTTTAAGATTTTGGACTTCGTTGCTGCAAACATCTTGTTTCGATATTATATTCCATTAAGATACATATAATTGAACGGTTTAAAGAATTTTTATTTAGGTTCAGGCATGTACATATGGCATGTCATATGGCGAATCATTCTAGTTGTAGATTTTCTAAATTATGATATTCTATAGGGTAAGTTTTCTTACAACTCACGCTAATATTGTAATACAGCATTAATTAGAATAATTTCGTGTAAAAACAATAAATGAGAAACAATTATACTTCTTAAAACACCAAAAGACTCAAAAATATAGAAGGGGTGATTTCAACCCCTAAATGTGAACGTTAGCCCGAAATGTATATACTTTTTTCATAGTCTGGGATCCTCTTTTCACCTCCAAAGTAACAAAAAAATCGGTGGCGGACACCAGCATAACCCCCCTTGTGAGAAAGCATTCTAGGTTGAATACTCAACACTTTTGTTGAAAATTCCCTTTTTGGGTTTGGAAATCAGTCTTTTTTTTATGGAAATATCACCTGTTACACTTTTTGCGGGAAACTCTTTTTTTTACCGATGATCAATCACTTTGGTAGAAAATATAACTATTTTGTTGATAATTCGCTTTTTCTCGATTGAAAATTAATTATATTAACTGAAAATGTAATACTTCCATTTCTGGTTGGGAACTTATCTTTTGTATTTGAAATCTTGATTATTTTTTTGAAAATTCGTGTTTTTAACGCATGTCTCACGTAATTTTTTGATTACCCTCATAAAATTCTGCATAATTTTTGTCACTAAAATTGTTTAAAATGGATTCAGAAAGTCAGGGAATAACAAAATTCGAATAACTTATTAAATGGTCAATAAATTATTTCAAAATTTCAGAACCTTTCAGCTTCGAAAACGTCAAAATAAAGAGTTTTTACAAATTTTAGATTTTGGTAAGTAACTTAATTTACATAACTCATTAATTAAACATTTGAATCTGTGGGCTTGAAGTCAATGAAATTTTTTGTAAAGAAAATATAATTAACCAAGTACTTACAAATTTTAAGTGTTTTTAAATAACGATCGCCAATTTCAACTTAGTCTTAAACAAATGCCAAACCTCAAAACAGCGATTTTCGAGCTATCTTTATGTCTTCAAGAGATAATTATCTCTGCAAATATGTAAAACATCTAAAATTACGATTTTGAAGTGAAAATTATCATGTCACAGGATCGAAAAGTGAGAAAGAAGATCTCGTTTCGGACCGAAAAAGCAAAAATTAACCTCAGGGAGAGTTTTGATTTTTCAAAATAATTATTTTAATTTAAATAATGCAATGGTAATATTGAAAAATGCTTTCTACGCCTATTGTGAAAACGCAAACATTGAATTGATATTTGACAATAAAGTTACGTTTGCTCATCTCAAATACAAGTTTCATTTTTACTGAATGTGTCTGACTTTGATTAAATCATAACATTTTACATTAATAAATCTCGAATCTTTGACAGTTTTGGTGGATTTGGCAACATTATTTCCTTAGAATGTCACAAATTACTCAATCGGCTCTGAGGAAAAGGGACAAGAATAATTTAGATATTTGCGTGACATATCTATTTTTCAGAGAAGAATTCTTGGCCTTGGAAGATGATAATTCGTGTTTTGAAATCAACCAACTGAAATTATACGTCATTATTTTCATTCGTAGAATAATATACACAGGATCGCACCTAACGGCCTGGCGATCCCGATACATTTTTTGGTAATGAAAGATAATTTCAGACTTTCCTTCATTTAAGTAATCCATTCACTTGGAAGCACATTTGAACTCCTCATGGCAATGAACTTGGCTATTTCGAACCATGCGGCCGCGATACGTAAACCATTTAAAACTGACTAACAATTTGATTGCAAGTCAATCATTCTAAGACAGTTATTGTTCCAGCCAGCAATATCGATTATTTCTTCAGCTACAGCGATTATCTTTTCACTTGAAATTACTAAATTATCAGTCAAACATTGCATTTTTCCTGATTTAAATTTAGAGTATACATGACTAATTATGATGAAAGAGGAATGAAGAAAATACAACATAGATTTATCATGACCTGTATTATATTATGCAATAAACAACGTTGTTTGAAAAGAAAATATTTGCATGAATATAATCTTGTTATTAAAAATTGTCTGTACTTAAAGAAATGTTACATCAAAGAATTCATTTGGATACATAAGTGTTCGAATTAGAATGTTTTTTACAAAATTTTATATTATTTTCAAATATAATTGTCTTCTTTCACTAGAAGTGTTAGTGCCGATTGCTAGATTCGGAAGTCCTAGAAGGACCAGTATGATATAAATTATTAGCAAATTGTCCATAAAATTGACCATGCTGCCCTTGTCGTGGAGTTTCAGAATATTGTGCATGCTGTCCTTGATTCAAAAAGTATGGTACATGTCCTGCTGCTGGTAACTGTCCTGGACGCGGAGTATCAATATATGGGGGATACTCTTTTTGATTCAGAAGGTTATCTTTGTGTCCTGCTGTACGTGGAAGTTTAAGTGTTTGGCCATGATGTTCTTTATATGAATCGTATAATGCAAGTGCTTCTGATCGTGGTTTACTTGAAGCTGTGTCAGCAATTTCTGACTCTCGATGATTAGCATATGCATGACCATTGTGAAAATTGGCAAAGTTTTTTTGAACACCGGGGTGAACTTGTTCATTAAAACGTTTTCTATTCTGCTGGTGTTTATATGGTTCTTGTTCAGATATGAAACGTCCAGTATTTTCATTAAAAAGTTCCATAACGCCTTTTGCGTTAGGTCGCATAGTCCATGGGTTCTTGAGTACTGGATCCACACGAGGAAGATCTTGAAGACGCACATCAAATTTAGGCTTAACTTTTCGGAAGCTGTCATCATCTACGAGACGTTCAGTGCGCTCATGAAAAAGTTGAGGCTTGCCTTCGTAGTTCATTCTCATTTTGTGTGCCGGATTCTCTTCGGACTTCCTACCTAACAATTCCGGTGTCTCACTAAAAAGTTGTAGAGTCTTTGGCTGTTTCTTTTCTAAGTTCATACCTGATGATATTCCTGTCAAAAGATAAACGAAATTCACGAATTGAAAATTTCAAAGATTTGAAATGGAATATAGTAAATGCATACGAAATAAAATCGCTAAAGTGAATCACTTGTGTTCAAGCATTTATGGAAATTCTTGTAAATTAGATTTTATATAAAATATCTGAACACTGACAGCTTGCTGGTATATTATATTATATAGTTTATATTTTATAGTATATTATATTATACTTTTATATTATTATTATTATTAGTATTATTATTATTATTATTGTACTTACCAATATAACTGAAGAAAAACATTAACATGACTATAGGAGCACCGAAAAGGGACCTCATGTTCTTTTTAGGTATAGATAAAACTGATTGTTTTAGAACTTCGAAGAGGGCAACTGATGAATTCTGAGATATTCGCTTGCATATATAAATATGGAGGAAGCCAAAATTCATAGTGTCAAATTTATTTATGACTGCGCGATAAGAATTTATACACTCGATGGCTTTGTGTTTTCCTTCCTTCAAATGTTTCACAAGACTACAATCTTATATCTGTTAGTACAAGGCCTAAAAAGTTTGAGGTTGTTGTCATGCCGACAATTAAGTCTCTCTGAAATAAATTTTTGTGTGATTCTACGAACTGAACTTATATTATCAGTCATGTTTTGAGAAAGAAAACACCTTTTTTTATAAGAAAGTTCAAAACTTAGAAAAAAGAATTATTTTAATAATATTTTTTGAGGGAATTACTGTTTTCAATTTTTAAAAGAGTAAATAGCCTTCAAATATAATCATTCGTTAAAAAAATGTTCTCCTAAAAAATATTTTTTCAACCAATTTCAGCTATAGAAAAATTTACTTTTAAAATTAAAAACAGTAGAGTTCAATGAAATATTCTCTACAATAAAAACCAATAATAATTAGAGATCCACCATTTTTCAAAAATTCGCAAGAAGCGATAGTAAGAAAAAATTAGCAAAAAACAATAATCAGTGAAATGTATAACTACTATTTCCATACGTGAATTTTTCACTGATTTAGATTTAGCGAGTTTCTAATTCCTAATAGTGGCTTGTCAATAAAAACTGCGTTAAATTTTATCTGTTATTAAAGGCAAATTTTTCACTAAGGTATACAATTATATACTAATAGCAAAGTGTATGACTCACGATGATTTTTTGAGAGATTGTCAAATTATGTGGGATTCAACGACAACACATTTTCTTGACAGCCAAATGTTCATGCAATATTGACTTTGTTCTGGTCCCACTAATGCGTATAAGGATGTCTGCACGGAGAAAATTTTTAGTTAACCGAGTAGGCTAAATAGCTCGGTTAAAGACATATTATTTAAAAAGAATCAATAAATTGTTGAAAGTAATCATGTGCTTGTTGCTATTCACAACCGAGCTAAAACGCTTAAATTCAAATGGTAGAAAATAACACATTAAATGGTTGTCGGAACCAAGTTTAACTCTGCAAAATTTGATGGAGTAGTTCTTTGTTAAAATGAAACGAATCTTTCAGTTACAAGTAAACAAGTGCTTTGCATTACATTTTAACCAAGCTGCAGATAGTAGTTATATTTTCACAAGCAAACTAGTCTCTTTTTACACAATCAATAAGCTTGTTAATTTTTCTCAAGCAAGTTAGTAAAAGTAAATCAAGTTAAATTGACAGATTTTAACCGAGTAGTGACAGATTTTAACCGAGTAGAGATTTTAGCACAATTGCGCATGCGTCGGACCAGCAGCCAGCATTACGACGCTAATCCTTGGTTGTGGTTTGTGACGCGCCAATTTTTTAGTGCAAAGTGTGAAAAGTGCACTGGACATATGGCAGACGAGGACGTATGCAATTTGCTACGAGAGTGGGGCCTGTCGCAGTACATAGATCACTTTAAAGCATGCATTTTCCCCAAATTCTATTTGTTAGACTTCCCATTTGACCTAATTTCTATGCAGCTGAATTATTATTCTACCTAATCTCCGTTGCTCGGCTGCATAGAAATTCGGTCAAATGGGAAGTCTAACAAATAGAATTTGGGGAAAATGCATGCGCTATATATATAATGGTAACCGAGTAGCTTTGCTGCCGTAGCAGTATAGGTCGGCTGCAACAACCAAGTACATTGGTTACGGTAACCGAGTAGGTCAGCTATCGCAACAGACTGAGGTTGGCTACTGTAACCAAGTAGGTTGCTAATTTTAAACAAAAAATTTTAGCCAATACAACTTGGTTAGATTTTACAACGAAGTTTGCAGGTGCTATGTTAGCAGTCTTACTTGGTTACTTTCAGCAGAATTTTGGTTATTTTCAACAGGTTTATTTTCTCAGTGTGAACCTCACGATAAGTCACATGACGATCTTTCAATATCAGTTCACGCACAGCATCAATGTTTTTTGGGACAACTACTGGTTTTGGACGAACTTCTCGAACTTCGTCGGTAAGCGAACCACGGCCCCCATTAAATTCGGAAAACCATCGATACATAGTTGTTCTTGATGGCGCTTCGTCGCCAGAAGTCGAATAAAGTTCATCAATGCACTGTTAGTGAGATAATCCACGTCGAAAATCGTAAAAAATCATCGAACAAAAATGTTCTCGATTCAATTCCATTTTTTCGCTGAGACAATATTTTTAAGTCACTGTAAACAATACAGGTCATGCTCAAATGACAAAACGTTCCAAAGAAGGTTATGGTTAAAAAGGTCAAAGTTTCAATTGGAAACGTGAGATGGCACCTGTAAACACCAGTATTGCTAAGGCTCAAAATATAAAAGGCAAACCTCGTACAGAGGAATGATTCTTTATCACATTTATTTGCAATGCTTGTCGATGATTTTATCTGGGTCTAATATCAAAGAAATTGTAATTTACATTTGCAAAAAATTCGAATCGCTTTAACACCATTACTAATCTAACTAAATTCGAATCAATTATAAATTTAAGATTCCAAGACGATAGTTAAAGAGTGTGCCGTTGTGGCTTCCATGTTGGTCATCAAGGCCGTAGCCGGAAAAATTTGTCGGCTGCGGGGGGGGGGATATGCATCAGAAAAAATTTCGGGACGGGGTTATGAAGTGCCACGCAGGAGATTTTATGTATATTATATACATGTTTCAAAATCCCTGAGAGCAATTTTTTTCAAACACGGCTTTCCCCAAATTCTCGAAAATATTAAATTTTGCTTAATTTCGTGTAAATAAACTTTTGAAATCATCAAAATTGATGAATATAAAAATATTTTTCATACGTAAAATATATATTTAAATACTAGAAGTATGATTTGTTATAATGCAAGAGATTAATTGGCTTCACATTAGAGATTATGTCTTAGGATAATATTTTTTTCTTCTCTAACAAAGAAATTTTCATAAACGACAAACTTTGCTTAATGAAAGAAACCACCTAATCTCTCAAAAATACTTTTATTCATATCCTTTCTAAATTATTTGTTACCACTTCGAAATATGAGAACAACAGCGTACCCTCAAATCAAGTAAGTGGTTCTTTATTTTATTTTAATTCAATACTTACCCAGCAAAACATTTCCTTATATCAGCACGAAATAGTACATACAGAAAGTATAACAATATACACAAGAAAACTTGCAGAAAATGTTATACAGCAAGGTTAACACAACAAATTCAATTTGACACTTCGAATAATGTGCAATTTCGAGATTTCGAAAAGTTTTGAAAATATTATGGTTGCACATGCGCATTGCATTATACTGACTTTCAGCGCCACCTAGCGGTTCACCTGGACACTAAAACATAATGCCTTCAAAATTATACTTGGGGGTGCCACTACTATGTTTGTAGCTTTTGATTTCCTTTCGACCATGTTCTTTGTCTTCATTGGAAAATTATTCTGATTGAAATCATGCTAGAATGCAAAAAACAAATATGACTTATAGGGAACAAAATATGTCCTTTATTTAAAAAAAGATTTATATGATACTACACGTGTACACTAGACGAAGTGAGCTAACAACCTTTAGTTTGGGTGTGTTTCTGCTCCACGAGAAAATGAAAAAGAACGGGTTGAAGTTTATTCCTTTATAAAATGAATAGTTATAATTAATAAAGGAAAGGGTATCTCGTTGATGATAGTGAAACCAGGACGTGATCGAATAGAAAAGAGCGGAAATAAAATCATGAAGAAAACACTCATCGAGGGCTACTCTAAGAAAGGAAACGTTTATGAGATATTTTGTTTAAGATGAAGTGGAATTTATAATTCAATATATAAGTTCATAGGTGGAATTATGTTATAATTTGAATATGTAATGTTCAAATAGCTGAATTTGCCTGAATTTACCATTAAAATACTAAATTCGAAACAACAATTCAAATACAAATTCAAATTTAGAATGCAAAATCAAAATTCGAATAAAGAATCATATTGGAATAACAATAAAATTTGAAAAATAAAATTCATCGAGAGCTTTTATCAGCGAGGCCCTTAAAATAGAATAAGATTGAGCAACAGTAATGTAAAACCTAACTGCAATTATATTGAATGGTCATGGTAGTCACCTAAAAGGGACTGTGCGAGTGATACGCTAGTGGACATAACATAAGAGCGTCTCTTTTGCACTCATGAATATGACTAATATGAATTTAGCCTTACTGTATAATCATCGGAATTAAAAGAGCATGTGAAAAGTGAGGGAAGCTAGCCGCTACCTTTGCGGAATGTTTAAAACCACTATCAATAAAAAGTCCAGCAAAGAAAAAATCTTGCTTAAACATTTTCCATAGTTTTGTCAGAAAACGTTTTCATTTTTAATTAATTAAATACTAAAATAAACTTTTTTCTTCTACGTCCAGACTGATTTTTTTTTCATCTTGAAATGCTCGGGCGATGGCAAGCAATCAAAATCAACAACACAATCTCATTAGCATTTAATTTTCATGTAGACTTGGTTCAGACACTCAGGGAGTCCAGGTGTCAAAAAGTAATTTTTCTTCAAAAAAATTAGATGATGGTGTGTTTTGAAAACATCTACTTCTAGGATTATTTTATGGGCAGCATAAAATGTAGAAAATAACCAGTGTGTTGTAACTCGATAACTTCATGTTACACAGTTCTATGCCATGATATCACTTGATACCGTCCCATCTGAAGTTTGATGGTTGTAAAAAGAACTGATAAAAATGTAAACCACATTGAAAACGTAAGAATATATAAAAATGATTGATGTAACGATCACCTAAATAAGTTTTGAATTAACATGAAAGTTATAGTATTATTTGTTATGACACTGAATTTTACAGTGCTTCTAACAATCCATCAACTCTTTTTCCAAATGAAAAATTCAAAATAGAATAGTACTGAGGTGTACTGAAATATAAGAGTTACATGCAGTTCAATTAACTTGCAGTTCTAACGAACTATATTGATACAGTTTACGAGCATTATTCGAACCTATCATAACACAGGCCGACAAAAATGACATCATTTTTGTACCCAAAGACCGGACTTCGTGACCCCGAAGGCTTTGATGTCCTAAAACCGAATCCGTTATCCAAATTATTCCTATAAGTCAGGTTTTTGAGATATCCAATCTGAAAGTGCAATAATGGCTATTTTTAGCCATACTTGAAGCAATATAACACGATCAGCAATTATTCTTCCTGAAAATTGCTCACGTCATCATTTAGTACTCTTCTTCATCTTTCATACCCCATTTTTGGTCATCTCGAACCGATTTTTTTTTCTCTGAAATATCACACATTAACCACTCCAGTTCCACAATGCATTGTGTAACAATGCAAGGCGAAGAGAAATTGAATGGTTAGTGTGTCATATCTCGGAGAAATAAATTCAGAAAGAATAATTGCTGATCGTGTTATATTGCCTCAAATATGGCTGAAAATAGCCATTTTTGTACTTTTAGGTGAGGATATCTCAAAAACCTGATGCATAGGAAAAATTTGGATAACGGATTCAGTTTTAGGAAACCAAAATCTTTCGGGTTCACATGGTCCGGTCTTTGGGTTTGAATTATGTCAGCCTGTTTAATTGAAGCTTGGAAAGAGATAAAGTTAGATCAATAAAATTCTGTTTTCCTGGAATATGCGTTTAACCTGTGAGCATATGATAATATACTTTGTTATGTAACATAGGTTGTTCAATAATATACTGCTACATTGAACAGAATATCCTTGTGTACGAATTTCTTATCATACTACATACGAACATAATTTAGAATAGAAGTATGTTTATGTATCCAACTTTATCTCTGCCAAGGCTTTATTCATTGAAGAATAACCTGTAACTTTCCATAATTTAAAAAAAAAATTACATTCTCGTCATTGGAACATAGACATTTTTCTACGATCAATGGTCTGAAATTTGTAATAATAATTTGGATTAATTGAATAATATACACAAGATTGCATCTACAATCAAAAGTGAAAATTATTAAAATAATTGCATTAAAAAAGTGTATAAATAGCTACAGAGAAATCATGAATAACGAAATAGACAAAACAAAGAAAATTCATTTCTTAGCGTAAAACGGTCTAGCTTTCCAGGTCTCTTTTTATTTAAACAAAGATGTTGACTTTTTTTTCTAATAAATAGGAACAAAATGTGGAGATAGCGTTTGAAAAATTGAGAAGAATAACTTTTTATTGGACACCCTAGCCTTTATATACATGAGTGTTCATTAACTCAAAAACACATTTTGATTTCTCTTGAAAACGTATTTGACTGCTTAAAAAAATGCGGACACAACACGTAAATCAGTCAAAAATGACTGATAGTTTGAGGTTTTGTAGTAGGTTTTGATTTTTTCATCACCCTTATTGCTAATATACTTCAGGAACGTGAATAATGAGTTAAATGTACAATTCAATTGTTATGAAAAAAATTATCCAAACAAATTCTTCAATATATCAATCTATTGCAGAAAAGAAATTATTTTGTCTTGAAATCGTTGTAATTTATTATTGGAATGGTATCAATAATGAAAACCTATCATAATTTTAAAATCAATAACACCTTACATATAGAGCTATGAACAATCCTTTTACGTATTAATTGTCTGGGGCAGACCAAATGACATTGCAGAAAAGTTAATGTTGGGATTGAAATATTTAATTGAGAAATGATTCTTCATGAAAAATAATGGAAATATTCGGTTATCTAAACTATTCGTTTAAACGCGAAAAACTACATAGAATCCATATGTTAAACAATTCTTTTCTAAACCTGATTTATTATGTAGGATTGAATCCACTTCAAATCAGGTAGGCAGTGCAACTCAAGTCACAGAATCGGGGTTGAGTCATGTCAACCTCTAGCAAGTCACATTGCGGTGAGTCACATTTACAGATAGTCATATTCGCGGAATTTTCCATTTAAAAAAATGTGAATTCAACAAAAAATTGGAAAAAGGACGGGAAGGCACCTCTGTGTTAAAAATAATGTAGTGCATACCCCTGCTGTGATTGCTTACAGGAATAATTTAACTCCCCTCACTACTCTCAACTAATTTTTTGTGGATTCTAGATTCTTTCCGAATGAGAGATGCCACAAATGTGACTTGCTGCATTTTTGCCAATGTCGTGCGGTCTTAAAATTTTTTGAAATGAAAGTTGCCGCAATGTGACTTATCGAATGTTGGTACACGGAGAAAATTAGTTGTTGAAATTTTGAATGACTGAGTTAACCACTTTAGGATAGGGCTAAACGTAGGTCATAAATTTGAAGCATCGTCGTTAGAAACTTTGATTGATACATATTCAAAGAGTAGAAATAATTATAGAAAATACAAAATAATTTCAATAAAAATGTGAAGACCAGAGGAATAGAGTTCTTGAAACACTCATACACCAATGCTTCAAAGCCAATCAATGAAACTTTCAATGACTCCTAACGAGTTTTTAGAAACCAGTGATGTTAAATTAGAAAAAAATTATTCCGCGGTTATATTGATTATATTTTTATTCACATAGTCTTACGCTTAATTTTTACTCAATACTTGTAAGTTACAATAATACGTTAAAAGTTGAAAATACATTTTTGTTTTGTAGAAAATCAAAACTGAAATCTTTTGAGTTGAAAATACAACTATTACTTTGACAATGTAAATAT
Organism: Andricus quercusramuli; assembly: GCA_932178445.1. Taxonomy (NCBI): domain Eukaryota; kingdom Metazoa; phylum Arthropoda; class Insecta; order Hymenoptera; family Cynipidae; genus Andricus; species Andricus quercusramuli. The sequence goes on along the minus strand of CAKNXH010000307.1, from coordinate 73,857 downwards.
TGTGTTGAAATATAAAATTTTTCGATTAAAACGTCAACTATCTTCTACAAATTTCGTCTTCTTTAGCTTGAAAAGTCATCTACTTTGGCAAGTAGTACTTGGCAATCATTTCAATAATTTCAGGATCTATTTGAAATTCATTCTTCCTCCACTTTGAAGACACATTGAAGACGGTTGGACAAAAAACGATCACTTTCTATCTATAAATGGTTAAACTATACATTTGTCTCTCAAATTTGGTTGCAACATAAACAAATAATATTTCAATTCTTTGACAAGTCATTGTCGCTAAATATCACCATTTATGTAATTTTAAGACGATTAGAAAGAAAAACCATTGAAGACACCTCACCCAGGTACCATTCAGCTTTCGGCAAGGTTCTTACGCCTTCGCTTAGGGGTTATTCCGTCGGGACCATCTCTGGACAATTGTCCGCGACTGCTTATTAATTATTGTAAACATATTCAGCAGAAACCATTAGTACAGGGACCCTCTATCCGCAAACCGAGGACGCGTTCGGTGACCTTGTCATAGGCCCTTCGGTTCTATTCAAAAGGAATCGAAACCGAAACCGAATATATATATATATATATATATATATATATATATATATAGATAGAGAGAGAGAGAGAGAGAAATAGGTTGACAATTTTCACCAATAGCTACTTGACAAGAAAATGCACGGAAACTTGCACAGAAATGTAGAAAAACAGTCCTTGCTGAGCACCTAGAATACTTCAGGACCCGGAGAAGCATCAACATTCAAGTTTCTCTCAAGCCATTTCGCTCAAAGACCATTTCGCTGGCCCCCACCACCCACGCAAATTAAACTTTTTTTGTGCCAAATATTTAATGCAGAATTTGTTCAAATTTGTTCAACCAAAATTAGAATTTGTGCAACACCGGAGGTACCTGATAACTCAAATAAACACGGGCGGGGCCAGTGAAACCTTTCTCTGGCCCCGACATTATCCAAAATCAACTTTATATGAACGTATTATTTTCGTGTTAATTTGTTCAAGATTATGCGACCAACGTCAACCCCTAAAAACTACCCCCTATGCGGCAAGCACTATGGCGGGGCAAGTGCAACGTTTCGCTGGCTCTGACATTATCCAAAATCAACTTGATATCAGTATATTATTTTCGTCATAATTTGTTCAAATCTTTGCAACCACCTTCAACCCCCAAAAAGTACCTCCTATGCAGCAAAGATCATGGCAGAGCCAGCAAAATATTTCGCCAGCCGCGACAATGTCCACAATCAACTTTATATGGGCGCATTAATCTCGCCTGAATTTGTTCGAATTTGTGCAACCAACTACAACCCCTGAAAATTACCCAATATGCGGAAAACACTATGGAGGGGCCAGCGAAATGTTTTGCTGGCCCTGACATTATTCAAAATCAATTTCATATGAGCGTTTTATTTTCATCGCAATTTGTTCAAATTTTTGCAACCAACTCCAACCCCTAAGAACTAGCCCCTATGCAGTAAACATCATGGCAGAGCCACCAAAATATTCCTCCTGCACCGACAATGTCCAAAATCAACTTTATATGGGCGTATTATTTTCTTCTTATTTTGTTCAAATTTGTGCAACAAACTTTAACCCCTAAAAACTAGCCCCAATGCAGTGAACATCATGGCAGAGCCAGCAAAATATTCCTCCTGCTCCGACACTCTCCATAATCAACTTCATATGGGCGTATTATTTTCGTCCTAATTTGTTCAAATTTGTGCAACCAGCTTCCATCCCTGAAAACTACCCCTTGTGACGCAAACGCTACGGCGGGGCCAGCGAAACGTTACGCTGGCACCGAAATTATCCAAAATCAACTTTATATGAGCGTATTATTTTTGTCTTGATTTGTTCAAATTCGTGCAACCAACTCCGGCCCCTGAAAACTACCCCCTATGCAGAAAACACTATGGCGGTCCAGAGAAACGTTTCGCTTACAGTTTCATGAACTGTGACCCGGCTCTGACCTGTCAATTTCGACAACGTGTATTTCGTTGCATTTGTGTGATGGAGTCTGTTTATTTGATAAGTTAATTAATTAATTATGACATCAAGAGAAGAAAGAATATTACTTAAATGTAGTTTTGAGCGATTTTTGAAACCTCGAACAAACTATAACCTTCAAAATATATATGATATCTAAATATATGACCAATGTAATTTAATTCTATATTTTTAGTTTCCTTTTGTTTTAATCTTCTGATTCTTTCCGAAAATAATGTTATAACATTCAAACTTTTTAAAAATGTTTAATGCACTTCATTTTATAGGTTACGTGAGTTTCCCAAAGTAATATTTATTTGAATTCAGTGTTGTTGGAATTAATAGAAAAAAGGACAAAAGCGTTGGCAAAGAAATAAAGAGACGTATGAAAAAATAAGTCCGTGTTTTAGAGACGTATTCGTCTGTTGTAATCCTTATAAAACTAAAAGAAGACACTGAAATATGCGAGTATACGTACAAATATAATTTATGTTTTGAGAGCGTTTGAAATTAATTGATTTATGTTTTTTCAATTTGGATAAATTATAGTGTTTCTCGACAAAAATTTATTGATAATTATGAAATGCTTTCTCAAATTCACTATATGCACTATATTGGATAAACTATTTTGAGTTGAAAAATTCTATTATTATATTTGGATTCAGCGACCTAAGGACCTCAGGTCGACCATTTTTACAAAATGGTGACTGTTTTGAAAATTTTGACCCGGAATATTGTATCAGAAATCTTGAATTTCGAAATTCAGCTACAAAATTCAAAATCAGCGACCCGCAAAACATGAGAATACTTACTTCTATAGAAATCGGTCCATGAATCCAAATTCTAAAAGAAAACCGATAACTCTGTCAAAAAGTTGTTTGAACAAATTTTTTAAAATATTTTTGAGAAATATTTTAAAAAAATTTGCAATTTGTCTTAACACAGAGAATCACCCATGTAAGCCAGCATATAGCCTTTATTGTATAAGTAGCTCATTCACTTGAAACACACATTTTAATTGCCCTTGGTAATGTATGCGACTGTTTCAATCAGTCAAAACTGACTTACAATTGAATAATCATTTTAGCCTAAAATTTGTTCTGACTTAAATTCAGAGTGAATATCAATAATTATTTTGCGAAAGTAATGAAAAAGTACAACATAAACTTTTCACGACCAATGCTGTATTTTGGAATGTACATAGTTATTCAAAAATAACATATTAGCAAAAATACAATATTTAAAAGAAAAAGTGTCTGTGCTTGAAGAAATGTTACATAGAAAAATTCACTACAAAACATGAGTGTTTGAATTGAGATCTTTCTATTAAACTTGTATATGATTTTTTAATATGGTTGTGTTATTCTATTGGAAGCATTAGTTTTTATTACCATATCCAGGAGGGCCAGAGAGACCACTAGTATATGGAGAACGAGCAAGTCGTCCATGAAATCGAGCATTCCTCTCTGGTCGCGGAGTTCCAGAATATTCGCCATTTTGTACTTGATTGAAAAGGTATGGTTCATGCCCTGCTACAGGTGCTTGCTCTGGACGTGAAGTATTAATATGTGCGGGATCGTCATGTTGATTGGAAAGGTTATCTTGACGCTCGGCTGCATGTGGGACTTCAGGTGTTTGGCCATGCGTTTCTTTATAGAATTGGTAAGATGCAAGCGCTTTTAAACTTGATCTGCTTGAAGCTGTGCTAGGATGTTCTAACACTCGACGATTAGCGTGAGCATGATCCTGTTCATATGGTTCAGATTCATCTACGAAACGTTCAGTTTCGTAATTAAAAAGTTCCATATCGCCTTTCGCGTTAGTTCGCATACACCATGGCATCTTGGGTAATGGTTGCAATTTATTGGGATGTTGACGACGCAGAGGCAATTTAGGCTTATCATCTACAAAACTTCCATTGCGGTCATCATAACGTTTAAGAGCGCCTTCGGGCTTCTTTCGCATTCTCAGTGACGGATCTTCTTCGGACTTTCTACCTAATGATTCCGGCGTCTCACTGAAAAGTTGTAGAGTCTTTGGCTTTTTCTCTCTTCGGCTCATACCGGACGATATTTCTGTAGAAAAGCAAACGAGATTCACGAATTTTAAATTTTAAAGCAAATTATATTTCACATAACATATCTGAATACTGAAATCTTGTTGGTATATAAAACTCTTGATATCTCATTCAAGCGACATAGATTTTCGCGAAGGATCCACATTTTCACGTATCAGGATAGTAATAATTATTATTATACTTACCAATATGATTAAAGGAAAGCAACAAAATGAGGACAAGAGCACCAAAAAGGGACCACATTTTCTCAGATAGTAACTGACGAATTCTGTGATATGCGCTTGTATATATATATGAATACAAGTTATATGTATTTATGTATATATACATATGTATATATATATATATATATATATAGAGAGAGAGAGAGAGAGAGAATAAATTGATATCAGTCATATTCCTAAGTGCGACATAGACGCTCTACTGTGTCATCAACTAGCGTCTCACTCACACTCACGGGACTTTCATGCGAATCATTCAATCTTATATCTGTGGTTACAAGGTCGAACTCGCTCAATGTATTTGTCATGCCAACAATCAGATCTCGGGAAAAAGAAGTTTTCTATGATTTTAGGAATTGAAATTATATTATCTGTTGTGTTTTATGGGAGAAGAACATTATTTTTTGCAAAAAAAGTTCGAAACAAGTATGATTATAAAAAAATGTCTTCGTTCTTTCAAAATTGAAAACGGTATAGAGTTGTGGAGAATATTTTTCCAGAAAAGCTATCAATTATTGAAAATTTTTAATACATTGAATCAGTGACTTTTTTACTGATTAAGATTCAGAGAGTGGTGATTCCTAATGGGCAATAAAACATGCGTTTTTTGTTTGTCTTCTATTGAACATATTTATAAAATGAAACTTGGGTTCATATTTCTGTTTTAATAAATACCACTTTTTCCTCTAACGTTTCCAATTAAACATTAATAGCGAGATGTATGACTCAGCATACAGGTAAAATACTAAATTTGATAATCTTCCTCACTCCCAATATTGTCCAGTGACTCTGCTCCTGGAGATAATTAGCGTGATTTGTACTTGCTAATAAAATGAGAAATTTAGGACAAAAATTGCTTATTGTTAATCAAGTTTTTTTCTATATAGTAATTACTTCTATAACAAGTCCAAAAAGGTTCAGTGAGAAAAAAACATATTTTTGAAGAAAATCCATCAATTTTGCATTTGTTCTGAAAATAATTCATAACAATAGTAATTGATAATTCAAGAAGTCCATTTTCATTAATTTCAATCAACTACACTCTACAGATGACCATGAGCAGTAAATTCTCGATCGGAGCAAAAATAGAAATGAACTGGAAATGGAATAGATTATAAATTAGGAAATATTTGAGTTCAACAATCATTGACACCTCGTGTATCTTCAAAACACGAAGCGACCCAAGGATGACAGCCTTCTGCATCTATCTCGAAATTGCCTTGACATACTTTTGGCACGCGAGTAAGGCTTCAAGGTTACGAAACAGTTATAGTTTAACACATTTAAAAACACCGATCAGAAGGAAAAATATTTTAACCGAATATTTTGGGTACAGTCGTTGCAGATCTGTTTTAAAGTTGAAAATCGTAATTCCATAAAATTTGACACTTTTCGTTCTGGACTCTATCTGGACTCTATCTCCCTTGGAGCGTTTGGCTGGGCAGGGTCTTGACCATGACCGCAAGAGCATCAAAGATGGTAATAAAGTACCCTCAGGGCCGCATTATGCCTGTAGAGATACCTTGTTCCCACGTGATTGGGAACAAGTGGGGTGAGCTAAGCAAAAGTTTGCTTTGCAAGCAAAAGTTTCCTCGTTCGAAAAGGCCTGATTCTCTACATTTATGTGAACGTTTCCGTGTATTGTTCTGTCGAGTAGCTGTTGATGGAATTTTTCGACCTCTGCTTTCTTCACTTCGGCTTTCAGAAGTGAAACATCTAGATGGATTAATGCACTTTCCTCACTTCTGATGTTGGAATTCAGGCCAAGGGTCTCGCTCGCCTGCTCCGCGGCTTCGTAAAAGAACGCTCCTTTGCCAATCATCTCGTGTTTCCTGACCATTTTCAGGAGAGGATCCCTGCAATTTGCAACGATGTAAGTTGTACTTTAAATAATTTGGTTATGAAAACATTGCAGATTCAGAAGTCCACCTCCGCCTTGACGGCGTGAGATATATAATCGTGGAATGGACGAATTGATATGCAAGCTCTTGTGCAGGTGCATGATCTTACAGGTGGCGATATCAAGGGCCATAAGCTCGTTCTTCGTCCATTGAACCACCCGAAACAAATTGAGTAGAACCAGTACGACAAGCATGTTACTCATAGATACCTTGTTCAACGCCAACAGATTTGAAGACCAAATCTGACAGAGAAAATGCTTGTATCTGCTTCGAAAAGACTCCTTCACTGACATTAGGTCTCACCAGTATCAATATGTCTAATAACACTTATATTCACAACCTCAGGGTTATCGGAAACGACAGTAATCTTTTCTTTCTTCAGATAAATCATGGGACTCTTGTCCAATACAAAATCCATATCAATCACTCCTGTGTACTTATTAATGATATTTAGAGCAAGTTGAAGTTTGCTTGCATCAGAATCGTAAATCCTCAGGTCATCCATATCAAATATATGAGTGACCTTATGCTCGCTATGAGTAGTGTCGCCTCAGAGGTATCCAGGAGAATTTCGTAGTGCGAGAGACAGAGGCAGAAGTGTGATGCAGAAGAGCAGAGGGCTTATGTTATCTCCCCGAAAGATGACCCTCATGAAGGTGTCGTTGTTCGTTTTCACACGATAATTTCTAAATAATATAGTAAATTTAGTTTTCCAAAGTGGCATCAATCTCTCTATACATCTCACTATGTGTGGATGAACCTTCAAACTGATGCGGGACGTGCTGAAGCTCTGGGTGTTTCTGGCATCACAGAGTATGTATACGCGTCATAAAGTCTCCGTGAACAGGGATAATGCTGGCATCCTAGCATCTAGCAAGTCATCATTGAGTTGATTCGTCCACACAATGTGGGCGTTAACCTTGTTGCGTCGTCGTGTTTCCATCTGAATTATTTTCAGCACCACAAACTGTAGGGTGATTAGCACTGTTTGCCGACCCATTGTCGGGTGCTTTGAGCGTTTGATCGTTTTTAACCGCCTTTACAACTTTCTGGTGATTTGGTGGTTCATTGTTGTTCCCACGAGCAGCTAGGGAAAGGGTGAGTTCGTCCTTGTAGAGACGCGTATGCAAGGATAAGGCTGCATACTCTGAGAGGTCGCCCGGTATCTCAGAGTAACCGTCAAATACACCTCACCCAGGTGCTATTCAACTTTCGACACGGTTGTTACGAATCCGCTTAGGAGTTATTCCTTCAGGACCATCCCTAGAAAATTGTCAGCGACTGCTCATTAATTATTGCAATCCTATTTAGCAGGATCCCTTAGTACAGAGACCCTCTACCTGCAACCCGAAGACACGTTCAGTGGCTTTGTCATAGGCTCTTCGATTCGATTCCAAAGGGATTGAAACCGAAACTGAGTGGCATTCCTGGTATCCGTGCATCCCTATATATAATTCAAAAAAAGAGTTAAACAACCACGGCAGGGTCCCACTGGGAGCAACTGCCATCTAAAAATGACATTGGCTTCGAGTAGAACCGCCATATGAATTAGCAGTCTCGGAAAAGTATTTCACAGTTTCGAACAATGCATATCCATAAAAGCGAATTTAAATTATAATTGAATGAAAATTAAACAATGTAAATATAATGTTTGTAAGAAAATTTATATAAATTATAAGTTCCAGGTTCAAAGAAGATACTTAAAAATTGTGACATTCCAGCTTCCATTTTAATCATTCATTCAGTTTAAAAATTTGTATGAATAACATTGGATTTCCTTTCGATCAATTTTTTGTTTTTGTTTTTTCGAGTATTATTTTCCTTTAAGTCATGCTTTAATGCAAAAATCAAATGTGGTTTACAGGTTAAATGATATTTCTTTTATTAAAAAAACAAATTTATACGATACCATGTTCATAAGGGTGGGTCGAAAATGCATGGGAATATTTAATTCTGAATCATCAATATTACGTGAATCGAGTTGAAACTCAACACTTCTTTCAAAAATTAGCCATATATTATGAATCAAAATTTATTTTTTAAATATCAACCCCATAAATGTTAAATAGAGTACAAAGAAAACCACATTAGTGAAAAATTGAGATTTGCGAGTTTTTGGCGCTAATTATGATTTTTTGCTGTTTTTTAAATACAAATTGTTTATAATATATAGAATACATATAAAGCTAACAAAAATAATTGTTTGCATAATGTAGTATTATTTTCAATTCTATTGTTTTTGAATAATGCTAGAAAGTTGCGGTTTTTGCTGAAATCTTCAACATTTTTTTCACTTTTCACTTAGTTTAATTCATGCAAGTTAACAAACATTATTATTTCAAGAATTCATTATTGCTTATAATGATGAGGGCCAATCAAATATGAACAGGAATTTCTCTATAAATTTTTATCAAACGAAAATTTTCACAAGGTACAAATTTATCATTTTTCTACATACATTTCACTACAATCAATGCACTATTGCCTTCGGATAGGTAGCTTCAGAATTTCATTATCATAGAACGGAGGTGGTTGGGTCTGAAGCCATTGGCGAACAAAGTTCTCTACCTCCGCATCAGTGTTGAAACGCTAACCTCCCAACGCCTCTTTCGGTGGCTCAAACCAATGGTAGTTACAGGGTCAGAGATCACGGCTATAAACAGAATGATCAAGAAAGTTCCAGTGAAGTTCCTGCAGTTTTTCTTGAGTCAGAGCGAGTCCTAGTGTTATCGCACAAGGAGAGGACAGCGGAAGCGGGTGCCCCGTCCTTCCGACCCCTTTGTGATCCCAAAAAATCGCTGCGAGCACCCATTTTTTACCCCCAACGTGACACTCTTTCTGGACCACCATGCATGAGTCGTGTTGTGTACGTTTTTTCATTGAGCTTTATGCCTTCTTTGCTCAAAAACTTTATTATAATGCATTGCGCCACAGATATTGGGACTCCTTCCTCACTCATCGCGAAAGCTACTTAGCAAGAAAGAAGGGAGAGGCCTAAGTCGTACCAAGCAAGTGTGAAATAACCCCGTTTCAGTCTCTAATTGGCCCTAAGTCGATACAGCCGTTCATGTGAGAATGCGGGAGAAATTCCGGTTTATATTTGATTTACCTATCGTAGCTTCTAATATAGTAATGCCAGATAGTTGCGGTTTTTTGTGAAATTTTTGGCTTGTTGTCCCCTCAACCAGAGAAACGGTTCGCTGGTACATCCATTTTTTGTTGGTTGAGGAATAGTTGGTCAGAACGTCTGTTCAGATTGACGGAACAGCAAAGTCCGTTGGACACAATGACGATTTTAAATGGTTGCGTGTTCGTTGGTCACTGCAGCTATGCAATTGGACCCTTCAACTGCCGAACAGTTAGCACGGCGAACTGATTGCCTAGTGGTCCCAAACGCGGTTCCTTGACCTATTGCGTTTGCGTCAGGGAGACACGTTTGAGCCGTTGGCCAGTTGGCGTCGTTGATGTCCAAATTCAGAATGGCAGAATCAACCTGACAGTCTGACAATAGTCAACAGATGATTTGTGTTACTTTGTCGATATTTCGAGCTTTCGTTTCATGTCTTGTGATTTTCAAAATTATATTAAGTTACACTTTCTCGTGGAGAATGAATTAAGTGTCCTTCGAGATGAAATCTTGGGCTTTTGAGAAAATAAGAACTCGACGCTCGACCCAGTGTCTATTAAGACCATGTCATACTAACCTCAAGAATCTCAAAATAATTTGTCGACATACATCTTGCTACAATTCACGTCCACACGAATTGAGATATCGAGGTGAGAATTTGGGAAATTAAATAGAAGACCCTAATGAACTTTTACTTCTGGTATAGGGACGTGAGCTGTTCAAAGAATATGTTGAAAAATAATCCTAATGTTAGTATGGCATAGTCTTAACGATATCAAGCGAAAAGCGTCGTGTTCATCGTTTTCCATTGAAGTGCACAATTGTCAACAGGAACGAATGCTCGAGGATTGGAAAGAATAAAACAGCGGATTGTGGTATAAAATCCGAAAGAATTGTATACACAAATTTTTATTTTTCACAGGTAACACACATATTTTGCGTCCAATACACAGCACTTTTCCAATGAGTTCATGTAACCAATCTGTCGCAATCAGGTTTTACCTTTTAAAAATGCTGATTCAAATAACTTCTACGGCGGATTTAAACGCTTCCAGTCCATTTTCTTCCTGGGCGTATTATTCATCTAAATTATAAGAAGTAATTACTGCTAAGTACATGGGACAGGCTGCAAACAGTTGCCTTATCCATCAGGAATATGTGACTCAGACAATACAACGGCATGGTATTATTTTGAGCAGTTGCTATGTCCCAGGTAGTTGCATTAGGCAGTCATCCCGCTACTGCACCGCATGAACTCAGTTGGCTGGCACAACCAACACCACTGGGTCCATTAAAAGTGGCTTCCGCAGCCAACTAAGAAGATGGCAATTTAAAATGTGTTAACAATTATTCATGATAAAATTAATTCATTTTTGGTTCTCTCTAACTGGAAAGTTGATAACAAGTTGAAAAAATTGGAATGAACTTCGACTTTCTAACTGTATGCTGCGAGACAACTGCTGAAAACAATAATACATTTTTTAAACGAATTATATCAACATTCAGTTATCAGAAGTACGTAGTGTATTGTATATTATGAACAATCTGTATTAAAAGCACAAAAAATATTATAATTAGCCTAGAAAATACGCAAAACGCAATTCTTCAGTTATGAGGTTTCTTTTGGACCCTATAAAACAAACTTATAGGGGCGGTATTTAAAAAATTAGCTTTCATTTGTATTTTATAGTTAGTTGTGAAAAAAAATCTTGAGTTTCAACTCGATTCACCTAATATTGACGATTCTGAATCAAATTGATAAATTCGGCTTTTCTTCTTATGGGAAATACGAGTTAAACTTCCTAGGGCTTGCGGAACCTCTAAATATAATTTTTTTGTTTTCAAAACAAAAAAATTCTTCTATTTTTTTTGTGGATTCAAACCCAGGCTGTATGCTTTGAAACTATAGACAAAAATGTAGACCACCCTAATGTTCACTAGGCAAAATAAACTGATAACATATATTTTGGCTGTGTTTCTTCTCCACAAGAAAATGAAAAAGGACAGATTGAAGTCTCTTGCCTGCAAACAGTAAATAGTTATAATTAATGACGGAAGGGGTACCTTCTTTGGAATAGAGAAATGAGGACATCATCCTATAAGAAAGAATGACAATAAAATCATTAAAAAAATTGTATAGCTGAATTTGCGTAAATGTAGCATAAGTTCCATACAAAATTTATGGTAAAAATTGAAATTTCAAATATAAAATCAAAATTCAAATAAAAAGTTCTGTTGAAACGGCAATGGAATCTGAAAAATAACATTCCTCAAGAGCTTCCATATGAGAAGGCTTCAAATTGGGATAAGATTTATCAGCTTGTTTGTCAAATTTTGACTGTCATTATATAATCAGTGGAATTAAAAGAGCAATAGAAAACGGAGGAAAGGTAGACGCTAGCTTCGCGGAATGACAGAGAACCATTATCAATAAAAAAATCCAGCCGAAAAAGTCTCGCTCTCCATCTCCCATATTTTTTAAGCAAATAGCTATTCCGTTACTTTTTTTTAATACTGAAAAATTCGGACTATATTTTTTAACCAGTAAGAACAAAATTTAGAGGTAGCGTTCCAAATTTGAAAAAAAAATCTGTCGACTACGCGGGCATATTCTCATCGCGCACATTACACGCAGTTCGATTTGCATTCAAGATTAAGCGTGACTAGAGCGCGCGTATTTTGACATTGTGCCTCATTCACGCTCGAAAATATCATAAAATTCTATCGAAAAATGATTAATAACAATTTTGTAGCTCTTTTTTGGGTGAAAAATTTTCTTCCATTCATAGTTTTCCCTATCTTGCACGGTTTGCTCACAAAATGGAAGTTTTGATTTCTCATTATTTTTTTCTCTCGGTTGAAACCACAACCGTTGGTACAAAAATGCTGGTTAACGAACTCAATCTTCCTTCTTGTATTTTCAGATTCAGGGTGTCTTGGAAGGTCGAAATATAAAGAAATCCGCAATAGTTAGTTCTCACATAAAACTAATTCCTTCTCATTATGATGAGAATGTAAAAATAACTTTCTAGTGGACACCCTAATTATCTAGCATATTTTGAACATTATATATCAAAATTGCACACTATTTTGAACAACTAATTTGTTATGACAGTTATTTTAAGACATGTTGATAATATAATTGAGCATCACTTATTGTGATGAAAGAGAAATGAAAAGTTCAACAAAAATTTCTCAGGATCTGGATATATTATATAATAAACAAAGTATTTCAGGAATAAAATAAAAGCAAAAATAAAATGCCATTATTAAAAAATGTCTGTATTTAACAATAAATTACATAAGAAGCTTCATTTGAAAACATAAGTGTCGGAATTATAATGCTGAAACACATGAGAATGACGTATTATAAAATAAGATCGGGGCAGAAATAATAAATATGTCTAGAATATACGTAGCCTAAAATAAATCTGTAGATGCCATTACGAATAATACCTCTGGCAGAAACAGAGTCTAATCTGAGCAACCAAGGTAGAGATATAAAAGAACATCCTGACTGTCAAATAGGGCGGTATACCGACAAACAAATTTATGTGCAGAAAAAGTTGTAAGTTGTTATTTTCAAACAATGTATAATAATCAGAACACCTTAAGTAGTCAGCAAAATTCAAAAGAATGTTCTCTCTGTTTTGTTTTGGCCTTCAGCATTCATATGAGGCTGCAGGTGCTGTGAATTACAGATCGAAGAAAATTTTTAATTGTAGAAGCTAGCTATATTTGAGATTACGCAGAGGCTCGTCAAGCAGAGAATTGATTTTTTCAGGCCAGAATTTTGAATGTCTAACACCTTCCATATTCAGCAACTAATCGTACCGACCCAGCGACAGATTAAATATATCGTAGGCCAGATGCAATCTATTCGTTTGAAGTCGTAACGCATAGTTCGGCGTACATGAAGGGAGGTTCAACCCCCTTTTAAAGACAAAAGATTGCTCTCTCTCTCTACGATCCGAGTATACCTAAGCCACCAAATTACTATAGCGTAGTACAGTACACTCAGCGTTAGATTACGAAAGAGAGTAGTTTTTGAATTCTATGTTTCTGAATTACTAAAATACAGGGTTCTGAGAACAGACCCGCTTACCAAATTGGCTGTACTAATTTTCCTATCTGCCTCTTTGATGAATATTGCAGACAGCGTAAAATTAGTACCCACATAGATGAACTTGTCAACTATTTCTAGCTGTTCACCCTTAATATAAAAAGTATAGTCTCCCAGACGGCGCTTGTGAAAAACTAAGATTCTCGATTTTCATTTATTAATCACTAATAAGCTTTCTTTACAGTATTGCTCTATTAATTTTATTTTACACTGCAAATCCGCTGGAGAGTTAGCGAGAACAACTGTATTATCTGCGTAAGCCAATAAAATAATATCAATCGGATGATCAATCGCAATACCCCCTGCCTCAGGATGCCTCCTGTACTCTTCGAGGTCCTCTATGAAAAGAGCGAATTAGAGAGAACTTAGGATTTCGCCTTGGAGTACTTTCAGGCAACCAGGGGTATCACAATAGGCAAGTTCATACTAGCCGGAATTCTAATAAAAAATAAAAGCACTATCGTATAGACCATCGACGATTTCAACCATTTTTGAACATATGCCTCTTTTCAGCAACTTCTGCGAAATGAGATAATAGTCAGTCAATGGGAAAGAATTTCTAGAATGGAGAAAAAAACGAAAACTTTACACTTGGGGATAGATAAATGAATTTGAACCATTGAATTTAAAGTGTAAAAATGATCCATACTACTCTGACCAGGCCACAAACCCGCCTAATTTTCTGGGAGACATTTTTTTTTATCAACCCTATTGTTTAACCTTATCAGCAGGATATGGGTGAATATTTCAAACAATACGATTTACCAATGATATTTCTCTGTAGTCATGTGGATCTGTCTTAGAGACCTTTTTATGGAGCATAACGGTAAGTTCTTATAAAATTCGCTCGGGATTCCGTTCTCTCCGGGTTACTTTTTATTCTTTAACAGCTGCAAGCTTAACTTTAATTCATCTAAGCTTATAGTATATGAAGACTGAATACTGAAATACTGCAATTGCCGCCAAAAAATTTTAATTCAAAATTTCTGCATCATCACTATTACATTCAGCATGTGGTATAGCCCACATTTGTTGAGCATACTGATTATCAGGATCATCGTTTCATTCCAATTTTCTGAACTTCAGTTTTTCTTTTACTTCGTTAAGATTAAGCAAATATGTAATTCTTATATATAAGCAAATCGAAAGGTGATCAGATGAGGATGGAATACAGATAACTGATAAATCAGATACCAAGCGCCAATACACTTCTAAAAGAAGCGGAATGTCTGGGTATACAATACTGATTCCGTTAAGAATCCACTGCAAGTCCTCCATAAGATCTAGCACTTTTTTCGATAGTTGTAAATATACATTTCCAATTAATGACTAAGAATCCTGATGTCAACATTTAACAAATAACCACGATATGCTTTGGCTTACTATCTTTAGTGGATTTAGGGACAGCGAAGTAATCCATAGTTTATTAAGGCACAAGATGTCACTGTTGTTGGTTGAAGAATCTATGTCTGACAAATCAGTATATCCATTAACGTTCCAGAAAATGATGCGGGACCAATAATCACGAACAATGCGAACACCGAAGTAGTTAGTGTAAATCACCTCTACAGATAAATTTTTACTTTTGCTTACTTGCTACTTTTTTGATAATCTTTTTTTATTGTTTTATTTTCGGAGAAAAATCAGTTTTTTCGTCTAAGGAATACCATTTGAGGGTAAGGTGAACTCTATTTTTGGTTGAAACACAGCTTTCACGGTACCGGATATTTTGAAGTACAATTTAGTGATTCTGACTGAAGACGGAACTTATCTTACCTTCAAAAAGTATTCCTTAGAGGAAAAAATTGAATGAAAGGTTACCAAAAAAACTGCCAGTAAAAAGGCCGAGGCGAATCCGAGACCTCATATCACGCAGGCCAGGGCATCCAATATTTCTGGACGTGTGTCGTATACTACTTTTCTTCATCCCCAGCCGAAAGTACGTTTAATAAGTATTGTTAATTAATAAAATGCGTTGTCGGCTGCTAGCTCGGATGCTTTTTCTTTTGTGGCCTGCCATCAGCACGCGCTCCTAGCCACCTCGCGTAGCGCCGCTGCTGCTCTCGGTCAACTGAGCGGATGCATGGGATTCGGTCGCTCGCCCGACTTTTGCAAAGCCGAGACGGGGTCGAGGTTCTGCTGGTCGGGGCGGGTATCAAAAACACATCATTTCTACTTTATATTTTTTCGTAATCATTCTTCCCGTCCGCAGAAACCTCAGGCGAGATCTCGGCCATTCTTGAGGTTTTGTGCCGTCTTTTGATGCACAAAAATCGCAATAACGTTCAACGATCAATTTTGTGGTTGAACACGCCGACGCTCTCTTTTTTCCATTCACCTGTCAGAATAAATATTTTTCAGAGGCTAAATACACAATAATACAATACTGAGTGTTCCTACGTTAGCGAGCCACATAAATCTCTCAGCCAATCAGAAACCGCGTTAACTCTAGCAGGCCGTAAAACCCACTGTTTCCGGACAGAAATGCGGCTAGGAAGGCGTACTTTCGGCTAGGGGACGAAGAAAAAACTATTTTTTTAAATAGAAAAAAAAAAACTTTAAGCGGCATATTTCGCGAAAAATCAATTTTAATTTGGATTTTAAAAAATAATGAAAAACAATCGTCATCGTATAATATAAATTGACCTATGGTTTGGTGAATTATTATAGATTTACTAGGACTGTAATTCAGCTAAGTTTCAACTTGATCGAACAAAAATTATATTTCAAAGTGGTTACACTTGACGTATAACTTGACGTATAATGCAATTTCATAAGTGTGATTAAGAGGCCTAACATGCTTAAATGATACTTTCATAAAAATTGAGATAACATCAGCTTTCTGTATTTTGCATAATGCTCTTCAAAGTGTGGGAACTGCTAAAACGTCCAATGATTTAGAAACGCAATAAAATTGCATTATCAGTAAATAATGACTGATTTAAATTCAAGTCAATGCGAAACTTGAATATTCACAAAACTGCACGAATTTTAAGCTAACCGTTTTTTTAAGACCTTAAGGCTATTTCAGGGTACCGTATTAAACCATAAGGTTCGGAAGACTTTCTGTTGCTTTGGGCTAGGCCTGACATGAGGTTTATTTTTTATTTAACAACAAAATTGACATTTTTTTCTGTAATTTCCAGAAATACCATTCATTTTAAGATCTCAAGACTTATCAAACAAGGTCCTAAATTTGTGCTAAGACTATATATAAATAATTTCCAATGGATGAGAAAAAAAAATGATTAACGTTATAAATAAATTAATGAACAAAGTTACTCTTTAGGATTGGCAATTTTAAGCTAATTTAAATCTAAAGTTTTTGTATGAAATGTGACAGAAATTGATGTTTTATTGCAATTAATCGAAAGTATATGCTATTTGTCACTCATTTCAACAATTTTTATTAACAAATTCAGAATTTCGCTATTTTTTAGATATGACGCACAATCTTTCCGACGAAATCAACGAAAAATGTCTTTCCTAAGAGTCTTTGCTATCATACTTCCTAAATTGACAACAATTGTCAATTATTTAAACAATTTCCATGAACAAGAAAAGTTTCATAGTAAAGAGTCATTTTAAAGACTTTATTAAGCAATTCCGTAAATAAAAATTGATTATTTTCTTTGAAAAATAGCCAAAATTTTAATTTGCTTATTAATATTATTCGAGAAATTAATAATAATTGTTGTAAATTTGGAAAGAATCATACCGATAAGTCATCGCGAAGACATTTTCGGGTGATTCCCTAAAACAAAATTGAGCCTGTTTGTTCAAAAATAGCGGAATTCTGAATTTTTGAATGAAAATTGTTTAAATAATTCATAATTTTGGTGAATTCCCCAAGTATCGAGGAGAAATTATCGAAAAGACATTTCTAGTTTATCTGGTAAAAATAAAATAGCGCATTTGTTGAAAAACTGCCAAACCCCAAATTTTGAAAATAAATTTTGAAAATATCATAGCAAAGAGTCAGCGATGAGACATCCTCAGTTGATTTCGTGAAGAATTGATCACATTCATTAAAAAATAGCAAAATTCTATATTCGTTCACGAAAATTTTTCTAATGACTAATAATTCTTGTAAATTTCCGAAGTATCATAACAAAGAGTCATCGGGAAGACATTCTTAGTTAATTTTGTAAAAAAATTGAGTCTATTCGTTGAAAAATATAAAGACTGTAAATTTGTTTATAAAAATAATCATTCGAACTATTGCCAAATAGCATGTAATTATAATGAAACGTTATAAAACATTAATTCATCCCAGATTTTATACCAAAACTCTGGATTTGAACAAGCTAAGCAAAGCCAGTCTTGCAAAATAACTTTTTTTAAATTTATTTATTTATAACGCAATAAAAATTCTTCTTGTATGATTCACACCAATGGAAATTATTATTAAAGCATGGTAATTGTGGAAATTTACAACAACAAAAAACGTCAAGAATATAATTTTTTGTCTGAGGGA
Organism: Andricus quercusramuli; assembly: GCA_932178445.1. NCBI lineage: Eukaryota > Metazoa > Arthropoda > Insecta > Hymenoptera > Cynipidae > Andricus > Andricus quercusramuli. The sequence continues at coordinate 55,924 of CAKNXH010000307.1, read as the reverse complement.
AAATTTCTAAAATAAATTCTATTAATTAATTATTTATACGTTAGGTACATGAGTGATGAAATAACTGTACCAGTTAATTGTGATGAAATATTTATTGAAACAAATTCTTCAATATATCAGTCTATTGCAGAAAAAATTAATCTGTCTCAAAACAGTTGCACTTTATTATTAGAATAGTATAAGTAACGAAAAATTGTCATATTTAAAGAATCTGTAAACAAATCAGATCTATATGAAGAAGTTTTTAACCTATGAAGTGTTACAGGCGAACCAATTGACATTGTAGAAAAGCTAATACTGGGATGGAGATATTCAATTGAAAGACGATTTTTTATAAAAAATAAATGAAATTTTCCATTGGTTGAATAAGTTCTGTTTGAAAAAATTAATTTGAAATGTCATTTGCGAAAAAACTAATCGCTCTATTCGATTATACGGGAAAAATTACATAGATTCCATATGTTACACAATTTTTCTCTTAACCATATTTGTCTTCAAGAGAATTTTTTTCTAAAAACTCAATTTTTACATTTTTCTCACAGACAACGAAAGATTCGATGAATTGCTAAGAAAAAACTTTAATAATTTTAAACTTCGATGCGAAAAATACGTCTCAGTTATCTATGATAGCTTGCATTTTTCGCGAGACAAACTGAAAGACTTAATTTTTTGAAAAAAAGTTCTCGTGGACATAAATAATATTTGGCCTGCTTGATATAGGCACCAATGCCCAAAAAATGTTGGATAAAATATAGAAAGTGGGGTCATCTATTAAATTTGATTTAATTTTCGAAGCTAAAATTTAAAAACCATGGAAGTTGATTCAATGGAACAACCCAGTTTTTATTATTTTATTTTACCAAATATTTTGTGAAATTTTTTGTTATATGAATAGGACATTCTGTAAGTTTAATTCAGGCCAAATCATTTTTGTGTCTTCGAGAACTTGTTTTCGACAAACGGAGTTCTTAATTTTTGTCGCGAAAGACGCAAAATATCATACAAGAGTAAAAGGTATTTTTTTATAGAATGTCAAGAAATGAGCGAAGTGTTTTGTGGAATTTTGCCGCATATGTCGTTGTTTGTAAGGAAAATGAGAAAATTCAATTTTTCGAAAAAAACGGTATTTACCACAAACATGGTTCGGCCCACATGTCACCTGAATGATTTCTTGGGCTTACAAATATCAAGCAAGGACAAAAATTTAAGACGAGAAAGGAGAAAACTTAAATATCTTCATCAAATCAAAAGTTACATCAATTGGAAGAAAAAATGTGCAACCTAATGTTTGTTGCCTTAAGCGTGGTCACAGGGTTATTCTGATGCAAAAGGCCTACATTTTCATGTTTTTTCATAGCGAAGTTCTCGTAAACAAAATCTTTGGCGATTTTCACTATTTTTCCTTGCATTAAAAACGTGATACAAATTTCCATGCATAAATGAAGTTTTTAGACCTTATAGTTTCTACGCTAAGCGTGTTAACGGTCGGACAATCTTTTTACCGACTGCATAAACTTAGGGCGGGGATAGAGAAGAAGGAAAAAAAAATGTAGCAAACGCGAATCAAGATTGAAAATTCACAGAACCCGGAAGTGCGAATAGGTTTCCAGAATAAGATAAACGAACGCATAAATAGAGAAGCTTGGGAGGTGCTTAGAAGCAACAAAGATATAGAGGGCGCGTGGAATTGTGCGAATTGATAAATTTATGTATCGAGATGGGAGAAGTCCCAGACGATTGGAGGAGAGTGATTATCGTACTAATCTACAGAAAAAGAGAGATAAGAGCAAGTGCAATAATTACAGAAGTATCAGCTCATTAAGTACCGTAAATAAAATATACTCAAAAATACTTATTCGTGGGAATATATGGGAAGTCCAAAGTGGATGTATGCCAGAAAGATCATGTACAGGTAAGATGTTTAGCTTGAGATGTTTAGCATTGAAGGTACGTGAGTTAGCTTTCGCAGATGACAAGACTGTTATGGCAGAATCAATCAAGGGCTTGCAAAGAATGTGCAATGTGCAATGTGCAACATTGTCCTAAATGATAAGAGATCAGAAAGATTTGACATGTACGTATATTTGTGTAGCCTATTCACTAGCGACGGAAAAATAGATGGGGAGTTAGATAGGCGCATAAATGAGGGTAAGAAGGTTATCGGTAGAGCAGGGTCCAATCTGATGGAAATCACTGATGGACAAACTGCGAAACGAGATAATCCTCAAAGAATGTGGTGCAGAAAAGTCACGAGTTCACATATGGGAAAGAAATCAGTTAAGATGGTTCGGACGTGTTAAAAGAATGAAAGATGAACGACTGATGAAAGAAGTGTTTTTGTGAAGTAAATGGCAGAATTTCCAGAGGTAGACCGCCGAAAGAATGGTTAGAATCTGTGAATCAGACATTCATCCGAAGAGACATGAGAAGCCATAGAAACACGAGAGCTCTCATGAAAAAAATGCATGGACGTGAAGGAAGCTAGAGTAGTATGCCAGGACAGAAAAGTTTGGCGACAAATAGTTTGTAAGCAGAGTGGCAATAGAGTTAATGACGTCAGGCATCTCGTACGAAAAAAGGTTTTTTCGTCGTATCTATGAGGTAAAGCGCATTTTTTTGCTAAAACAGTTTATTAAGTGGTCCTAATGAAAATTAAAAATTTGCTAGAGATTACTACGATGCGTCCCGGAATTATATATTTTTTTCCAGTTCCAAAACTCGTGCTAGAATAGACTGACCCACCCCATTGTATTTCAGAGCAGAATGTTTAACAGAAAAATCAAACTAGAGAAATTGCTGAGAAAATTAAATACAGGAAGGGCCTTCTACCTCTAATAGACGCCGAGTTCTGAATCTTCAAAGAACCCCGATTTTTTTAAGAGGCTGAAACACCAATTTTCAAGTTTGTATAGGAAATTTGAAACCTGTTAATTGTACAAAAAAATGTACAAAAATGATTAAAAATTTGCAGTTCTTCTAGAAGGAAAAAAAACAATGACCTAGCCCCAATAGGACAAATGTTATGGCCTCTCAAAGTTGACAAATTTTGAGTTATTTTTCATGGCAAACTATGTAATAAAAAAAATTGCGTAAATCTGGAGAAGATAGCTCTAAGCCTTCAGAGATCCTGAGTTATGACTGATAATAAAAGCACTTTTTCGCTATTTTTAGCCAAAAAAAGTTTTGTTAAAATAGCCCGTTGCGTACATATCCCATGAAAAAGCGGTAATGGGTTAAATGATAGGGGGGCGAATATTTAGTATGATATTCTAATGCATTAAAATTCATTTTATCACTCTAATTTATTGAAAATATAGTGTTTCAATTTTTCGTTAAAAACACAAAGGAATCGAAAAGAAAACAATTTTTGTTGATTTTTGATAATAAAAAATGAAAGAATAACTATTTCTGAAGTCCTACTGGAAAACCCGATAACAAAAACCGCATGAAAATTTATCTCTAGCGTGGCTGATACTAAGTAATTTATCAGCCCATGAGTCAAACAATTAGTCAATTATTTGATTTGTTTTTTCAATTATTCATAATAACGTAATAATTTCTTTATATATTCTTTCATGATGAATAAATGACAATAATTTTTTCTTTTGTGATTATTAGTTTATAAATTTTTTGAAATTATTAACATAAAGTGATACAATGTTGTAAAACTAATCCCTTCAATAACATTCTTCATGAATAATAAATAAACAATGCAGAAACAGTTAACTGATACATTTTTCTTAATTACTTTCAACATCGGAAATTCTTGAAGTAATTTTCACAAAGAAAATATATCAAATATGCACAAGACTAATAGTGTGCAGATTATAATTTAAATAATAGATAAACAATATACTTTTTTTTTCTGAAAAATTAAAAAAAAATGTATTTGTAATTAATTACAGAAAATGTTACAATTGTAATGATATGCACGCCACAAGTTATTTAAACGAAACTTTCAAGGCTGAAAATAGCAAAAAATAAGTTTTTTGTTAAGGGCCATAATTACTGATCCATGAAGTCTAGAAGATTTTTTTTAGATCTGCACATAATTTCCTGGAGTAAACACGAGTAACTTGCCCTGAAGAATAGGTCAAAAGTGGTTAATTTTGGAAGGCTATAACTTATGGCTGGTTGGGGCTAGGTCATTGTGTATGTTCGAAAATTACTTGGAATTGCGTTTAATTTAATCGAAATATGAAACATTTGTTCGCAAAATTCACATGGTCGAAAGTATAGATGCAAACTTCAATGATGGTGGTTTTAGTCTCTTTATTAAAACCGGGGTTCTTTGGAGAGTCATAACTCGCCTATTTGTAATAGAAAGATCTTTCTTTCTTCAACTTTCTCGTTAGTGATTTGAATGTTGAACATTTTGCTCTCAAATGCAATTGGGCAGTCTATACAAACACGATTTTTGGAACTTTTTTGAAAAATATTTCCGGGATGCATCGAAGAGATTTCTAGCATATTTGGAATTTTCCTAAATCAGTACATTTTTTACTGATTCAGATTTAGAGAGTGGTCACTTCCAGTAGGCCTTATCCACTTCTCATTAAAATATGAACTTTTTTTCATTTTTTGATAAAGGAATTTGTGAAATTGAAGGTGCCTTTAAAAATTTTCTCTAATTAAGACCATTTTTTCCTCTAATGCTTACAAACCTATACTAATTACAAGATGTATCACTCAGCATTCAGGTAGAATGCTAAATTGAGAAACCTCTCCCATTCTCACTATTGCCGCTCGACTATAGCCGTGAAAAAAGAAAATTGTTATTTCAAGCTTTTTACTATATAATCAATTTGAGAATCATTCGAAACTAGTTCAGTGAAGAAAGGAAAAAATATTATTAAAGAAAATCTATAAATTGAACTTTTGTTTTGAACGTTATTCATAACAATAGCAATGGTGATTCAGAATGTATGTCTTTGTCAATTCCGAACAAAAGCGAGTTTATTTAAGCAGAATAAAAGATCGTTTTACATACTTTTTTTAATCATATAATTTTGAGTAATCAAAAAGAATGAAAAATCTATTACGCAGTAGACACTGCATATGACGATGAACAGTAAATTTTCGATGTGAACCACTGAGATTAAATCGCAAGATAAATTAAAATTGCAAACACTATATATTCGAGGAGTCATATGAAAATTATGTATGTAGTAGTAGTTACTTAGAGTTTCATGTTTTTTCTTTCTCTTCAGGTGAAAGTTGCAGTTTTTCATTCAGTTTCAATTTTCTAGGGCTCTATTTATTCCTTGAGAGATTCTTCACAAATCTCTTGTGTAAGTTTTTATTTAAAAAATGCACTTCAGCGAAATATTGATCAGAAAATTGACAATTGTATCATTCCTAAATAGAATTGGCAAAATAAAAGAGTACCAAAGAGATTTGTAGAGAATACTTCAAGCAATATATACATCCTTCAGTATCCGTGTCAGTATTTTCATGTGAAAAATTTGTTTTTAACTTATATAACACCACGTCATTGTCAAATAAAAATAAAAGATTTCAGTCAGGCTCTCTGAAATAGAATCGCCAATGTTTTAATTATAATTATATAGCATTTTTTGAACATTGTGAATTAGAATTGCACACTATTTTGAAAGAATAATTCTTTACAATGGTTATGTTTATTATTCATCAATAATATAATTAAGCTCTAATATCGAAAAAATTTCCATTCAAGATTTTTAGAAAGTATGTATCAAGTATAAGTTTGAAATTTAAACACGATACTTTAAAAGTCTAATTACTGATACAACGTTATCTCTGCCAAGGCTTTATCTGTAGAAGAATAAACTCGGACGTTTATAGACACACATTTTTTATTTACACTAGAATACTGTTTGCGCTACGCTCGCACTAATCACACCTTCTTGAGAAAATAAGCTCGGTTTATTTTGCAACGTTTTGTTACAGATTTAAACTAAATCTCATATGATTTGTGAACGTTATATATGATTCACAGAAGTTTCTTGATTATAGCGAAAAATTTCAGTGAATTCAATATGAAGGACTCAATTTTTTCATTTACTTACAAATCTTTAAAATTAGCAGATTATTGTTCTCATTAAAAAAATATGACTCGCCACGTTTGTAATAATTGGACATCGTGCTTATAATATTGTTTGATACATATTTAGAAAACATATAACATTTGACACGAATTTTCTGCAAGATTCCATTCAATACGTTTTCTGGACTTATTTGTTACATAAGTGCATTAAAGAATTTTATTTTCATATCTAAAGTAAGAAAAATGTAACATTTATATTCATGGTGTAACTGAAATAAATTCAAAATTGTATTTAATAAAATTTTGTAAAGAATCATAGTTAATAAAAGTGAATCATAATAATAAAATTCAGTGAGATTTTATTTAATCACGATAGATGCATAAAACAGTATTTTAGTTTATATTTGACATAAGCATAAGCAACTTTATCGTTAAATAAAATTTAAAATCATGTTTGCACAATAAATGAAAAATAACAATTTTTCTATAATTTCATTGCATTATTGAGATTTAAATAATAATTTTGAAAACCAAAACTTACCATGAATGGTTAACTTTGGCTAAATATATTAAAAATTATTATAGTACGAGATAAATACCTCTTGGAAAGAAGAACAGAAAAATTTGGAATTTTCAGGGTAATTAAATCAATTTTTGCTCGAATCATCCTGTTAATTTTAAGTTAGACTCAGGATTTTTTTCCACTGTAAGGATTTTATTAAATTTTCAAGATTTTTAATTCCTGAATAACGACTAGGAAACCCTTTTTAGTACTAAATTTAACTACTTAGTTAGAAGTGAAATAACATCGTTAAAATTGGTTTGGTTGTAGATTAATTATTTAACTGGAGATTTTACTATTCCATGTTTAATTGAAAATTCGTCTTCTTTAGTTAAGAATTTAATAATTCGGTTGAAAATTCCTGTACTTTGTTGAAACCATGTCTTTTCTGGGTTAAGAATTTATCTGTTTTATTGAAAATTTAACTATTGGATTGAAAATTTCTTTCAAAATTCGAAATTTGGTTGAAAATGCGTGTATTTTTATGAAAATGAATCTTTTTGGTTGAAAGTTCATTTCTCTGATTGAATCTTGAACTAATGGGTAGAATATTCTTTTAAAAAACAAATTTAAATTGAAAATGAATGTACCTATTTTGTTGAAAAATTATCTTTTTTGTTGGAAAATTAATCTGTTTGGTTGAAAATTAATTTCTTTGGTTGAAAATTAATCTTTTTATGCAAAATTTTTTCAAATAAAAGTTGACCTATTTTTTTGACGAAAATTTATATTTTTTGATAGACATTGAACCTCCTTAGTTGAAAAATCAAATATTCAGATAAAAATGATTTTTTTCATTAAAGATCCAACATTTTAGATATAAATTCATTTCTGTGCTTACAAATATAACTATTTTGTTAAAAATGTGCTCTTTTTAAGTTGAAAATTCAATTAAATTGGTAGAAAATGCATATATTTAGGTTGTAAATTCAACTTTTTTGTCAACAATTCTTGTTTTTTTTTTGCCTGAAAAGAAAACACTTTGGATCAGATTTTGTTTTCTTTATTGACTGAAAAATCATTCTTGATTGAAACCGCAACTCTTTAGTTGAAAATTCTTCTTTGTGTACCAAAAATTAGTTTGAATTGATTTAAAATTCGTATTTTTTAGTCTTATTTAACCGTTTTTCATCAACAATCTAAATATATTTGTTGGAAACATCAAGTATTACACTTTTTGCTTCCTTTCTCTTGGTTAAAAAATAAATTATTTGGACATAAAGTGTAATTCTTAACTGAAAGATCAAGGGTATGTATCGTCCAGGTTGCTGTGGGTTAGAATTAAGGTAGGAATCAGAAGATTATTTATCACTGCGTGCTACGCCCCAGTTGACAGTGATCCGAGAGAAGTCAAAGACGCCTTCTGGGACACTTTAAAGTAGTCTGGCTATTGGATCGGTCAGATGAGAAATCATCAAAATTAGTTCTTTTTTACGGAGAAATATGTCCCTTTTTACATAACACCTTCCTTAGGGGGCCTTTCCAGGTTAAAATTTGAACTATCACTGTTCAAAGTCGTGTCAAAAAACATGGGATCTTATGGAGATGCCTTTCGCGGGCTCCAAAAATGTTTAATTTTGGCATCAAAACACGTTGAATATTGTTAGGAAAACTGTTTTGGAGACAGAAAATATAATATGAAATTTGAATTACTGCTTATTTGTACCTGCTTCCAGGGTAGTTGAGCTTAATTTTAACAAAACATACCGACGTCAAATATGACGAGAACGGCAATCGGGAATCGCGCGAAATTATAAACAATGATTTTGTCGCAGGTTTATTGCAGGTTATTTTTACTTTCTCCACTTTCTCGACATGTGGTTATGCTGCAAACTGCTGAGCGTGAAAAATAACGTGGACTGGAATCGAATCAAATCAACATTTGTTTCAAATAACAAGTTTTGGATTCAATTCCGAATTTCAGAAAATAATAATGGACATGGCTCTGACTAGCTTTTCCAGTAGCCGGACTACTTTGAATGATACAATACGTACTTGCGATTATGGTGAACGAATCATTCTTCTAGGAGATATAAACGAATGGGTCGGCATCCAACGTTAGGTTGCTAGGTAATTTTAAGGATTCAAGAAAAAAATTATAACGGGGAAAGATTAGTTAGCTCATGCTTAGAAAAGGGCCTGTTTATTACAAATACTTAGTTTCGACATAAAATGATGCACATTTACACCTGGCGCAAACGAAATAGTCACAGTATGATTAACTTCGTTATTGCGGATGAAAGCCTAAGTGAACCAGTAAAATATATAAGAGTCATGAGAGGCTCTGAATGCAATACTGACCATTACCTTCTAGTCTTCAAAATAAACTTAGGGCGGGGATGGAAAAGAAAGAGAACCAAAAAACAAAAACTCGAATAAGATTGAAAATTTACAGAAACGGGAAGTGCGAATAGATTTTCAGAAGAAGTTAAATAAACGCATAGATAGGGCAACTTGGGAAGTGCTTGTAAGCAATAAAGATGTAGAGGGCGCATGGACTATGCTACGGGATATCATTGTTAAAGCTGTGACTGAAAAGTGTGTGGTACGGCAGTGGTAGGAAGAAAGTCTAGTGATGCCCGACGAGAAAAGAAAGAAGCGTACAAGAGAACGTTGAACATTACAGGTGTTAGTGATGAGGAGAGAAATAGGCTTAAAAATAATTACAGACACAAAAATAGGAAAGTTAAACAACTGGTCACGGAAAGAAAAGATAAAATCAGAACAGAAGAAGAGAAGAAAATAGAAAACTACTTTGAAGGAAGCAAGAAACTAATATCTAAAAAGATGTAGGGAAGTAAGCGTACAGAGTTTGTCAGCAGGAGAAACAGCAAAGGTGAAATGCTATATGATACAGACGGGATAGTAGACGCTTTGAAAGACTCTTTCAAAGAATTATTAGAAGCAGAAGCTATAGGACAACAGAACTGCAACATAGAGCATAATGCATCAGAAAACCCAATTTATAACATCTGTGACACTGAAGTTAGAGATATAATTAGGAACTCAAAAAACGGTAAGGCTGCTGGTGTAGACAGTATTAGCGCTGCAATGCTTGAATACGGTGGCGAGTACATGCCTCACAGGCTGTGCGAATTAATAAATTCATGTATCGAGATAGGGGAAGGCCCAGACGAGTGGAGAAAAGCCGCTATCGTACCAATATACAAAACGAAGAGAGATACAAGCAACTGCAATTCTTACAGAGGTATCAGCTTATTAAGTACCATAGTTTTTTGTACGTTTGTTGACGTAGAAAAAGCATTTGACAAGGTGGATGGAAGTAAACTTTGAGAAGTCTTCAAAGAGTACGGAGTCAATGGATGGCACCTACAAGCAATACAAACAATATATGTAGGTAACAAAGCGAGTGTAAGGGTTCATGGTAAACTAAATGGCAGTATACCCAGAGGCGAACCGCGGCAAGCATGGTTAGAATGAGTGAATGAGACCTCAATCGAAAAAGACATACGAAACCATAGAAACAGGAGAGATTGCATCGAAAAATGGACGTGAAGAAGACTAGAAAAATATGTCAGGACAGAAAAGTGTGGCAAAGAATAGTTTATAAAAAAATGTGAATAGAGTGAATGACGCCTGAAACAAAAGAGCTTGGATACTAATGGGCCCGAGTGGGAAACCTCACATAACAACCTTGTGAGGCTTTTTACTTATTGTGATCGCTAGAGAGATTGATCAGCAATCTTGGTCGGAGCAGTGTTGCAAAACGAACATGTCATTTGAATGAATGACACAAAAATTCTAGATCAATCTGAACAATCTATACCTCCTCTCCCACATTACTATTTTCTAACCAAGCGAGTCACGCCTATCCCGAAAGGGAAATGGCTAAATGGCATAATAATAATGAAACTTGCCAATGACACCTTATGAAATTCTGTATGACTTGTCACTAAAAGTGTTCGAGATGCATTCGGGAAATTTTTTTCCATATCAACGGTATTGATCTCATTAGTGTAAGGTTTTTTTTATACCTATAAAATAAATTTAGAATGGTCATTAAAAAGTGAGGGAAAGTCAGGGAAATTCGAAATTGGGATTTTGTAGTTTACTGATTAAATGGTTAATAAGTGATTTGAAAATTCCAGCAATTTTGAGTTTCGATAATGTCAAAATAATGAGCGCTTACAAATTTTAGGTTCTTGTAAGAAACTTACTGTACATAAAACATTAATTAAGCAGTTTAATCAGTAGGCTCAGAATTAATGAAATTTTGTGTAAAGATTTTTGGAATAGATAACATTTTTGAATAGCCTTCATATTCAAGTAACTTACTAATTTGAAATACATTTCAACTTCTCCTGCCAAAGTACTTGACTGTTCCAAACAATGCTGACACGACACGTAAATCAGTCAAAACTGTCTGAAAATTTGACTGTAAATCAATCACCTAAAGTGAGTTATCGTTTCAGCCAGCAATATTGTTCATCAGCTAGAGCGATTATTTTTCCAGTTAAAATTACTAAGTAATCAGTCAAACGTTAAATTTTTCGCTGATTCAAATTCAGAGTGTATATCACTAATTATGATGAAAGAGGGATGAAGAAAGTACAGCATACATATTTCAGGACCTGTCTTATATTATATAATTTATATAAATATATATAATATAATATTATATTAAATTCTTCGAAAATGATATTTCAGCAAACATATAATATTGTTACAAGAAGTGTCTGTGATCAAAGAAATATTACATCAAAAAATTAATTTGAAAATATTAGTCTTTGAAATAGGATGGTCTTTCTATTAAAATTGTACATTACTTTCCAATATGGTTGTCTTATTCCATTAAAGGTATTAGTGTCGATTGCTAGATTCAGAAGGCCCATAAGGACAACCATAATATGGATGATGAGGAAATTCTTCATAATATTGTCCAAACTGCCGTGGTTGTGGAGTTTCATGCTGTCCTTGATTCAAAAGGTATGGGTTATGCCCTGCTGCAGGTGGCTGCACTAGACGCGGAGTATCAACATATGGGAGATACTCTCTTTGATTCGAAAGGTTAGCTTTATGTCCTGTTGTGCGTGGAAGTTCAGATGTTAGGCCATGATGTTCTTTATATGAATGGTGAGATGCAAGCGCTTCTGATCGTGGTTCACTTGAAGCTGTGTCAGCACATTCTAACTCTTCACGATTAGCATGTGCGTGATGGTTGTCGAAATTTGGATAGTTTTGTTGAATACTGGGGATACGTCGCAGACTCCCTGGCATCTTGGGTATTGGATCCAAACGAGGGGGATCTTGACGGAGCACATCAAATTTAGGCTTTAATTTTCTACCTAATGATTCAGGTTTTTCACTAAAAAGTCGTAGAATCTTTGGCTGTTTCTCCTGTTGGTTCATACTTGATGATATTTCTGTCAAAAGACAAACAAGATTAATTAATTAAAATTTTCAAAAATGTTAATTCAAAAATAGTGAATGTTCAATTAATAAAATAGCTTAAGTGAATCACTTGTGTGGGATTATGTACCTATATAAATACTCGTAAATTGAGTTTTACAGTAATATCTGAACACTGAGAACTCGCTGGTATATAAGACTCTTGGTGTCTCATCTAAACGACATATATGTTGAAAAAGGATTAAAATTTACCACTTATTATAAAAATGATCATTATTATTATACTTACCAATATAATTGAAGAAAAATATCAATATGACCACAGGAGTACCGAAAAAGAACCTCATTTTCTGTTCAGGTATAGATGAAACTGACTTTCAGAATGTTGCAGAGGGTAACTAATGAATTCTCAGATATCCGGTCCTATCTATGAATACAAAGGAAGGCCAAATTCATAGGAGTTATATTCATGAATGTAAGATAAGGTTATATAAACTAAATGACTTTGTTTTTTCCTGCTTCCAAATGTTTCGCAATGATACAGTCTTCGACCAGGTTATGAAAGATTTGTATGATTTTAAGATTTACAGCTATATTGTTAGTCATGTTTCATCAGAGAAAAAGCATTATTTTTTACGAAGAGAGTTCAAAATTAACAAAAAAGTTATAATTTCTCTAATAGTTTTTCTAATTGAATTGCTGTTCCCAATTTTGGCAATAAGTAAATTATCTTCAAATATAATCATCTTTCAAAAATGTATTTTTCTAAAAAATTTAAAAATGATTTCTGCCATTGATATAAGAGCTTATTTGAAGGGTGGCTGATCATAAGGAGGTAAGGGACATTTTTACGAAAACTTTTCTTTGCATAGAAAATTCTTATAAAATCCAATACACATATTGTTAAAAGAATTTGCACAAAAAGAGATAAGGGACCTCAAGCCTTAAGACAAAAAGAGGTAAGGGACCTCAAACCTTAAGACCGTTTCCTATTGATGTTCCTGTTCCCAAACTTCATGTAATACCTAAAATAAATATATGTTTCACGTTTGAGCCACAAAATCAATTTAAAATACTTTTTATTAATTCACACGATTTTTCGTCTCCTACAAACTCCATTTCCTCGGAAGTAAATAAATTTCTTCAATTAAACTTTTCTTTCCTGTATTCAGCATGCCCATAGCTCGGGAGCATACGTGTATTTTTTTTTAATTCAAAGTTAAATTTTTCAATGCGATTTGAAGCCAATTTTCAGATGTGATAAAATTCTAACCTCAACACTGAAGCCTAATTTTCTCAAAACTGAATTACCTTTTTTCATCAAACTTGTTTCCCTGTATTCAACAACTCAACATCTCCAGAAAATATTTTTAGTTTGTTTAAAAATTGATTATTTAATTTTTTATCACTGTCCAAAGACTACTCGGACCGTGTGAAAAAAAATAGATAGATAAACGTTTATTTTTCAGCCTGCTGGCCTTAAAAAATTGACTTGCTTACACATCCATTTTTTACAGAATTTTCTTAAAACTAACCCTTAAAAAACTAACATCCTTCCATTCCTTATCTCTAAGCCGCACGCTCGTATCGCCTTGCCTTCCTCGCTTCGCCTCGCTCGCATATCCCTACTTTTTCGCATTGCCTCGCTTGCCAACCTCTGTTATCGCTCTAATACCTACTACTTATCTACTATTTACAATATTTACATGTTACTTATATCTACTTTCTCTCCTATTTACAATCTTTCCTTCTCCACTCCTCTTCCTCCTTCCTTCTCTTCATCACCATCTTACCCAACACTCCCTTCACCCATGCTACTGCCCTTTTTTCCCCCTTTTCATGCAACAATACCTCCATGCTTATCTCACTTCTTTCTACCTCCACGCACTCCTCCAACCAGTGCTCCACTCTTGCATCCCCCTTTCCACACAGTTCACACATCCTCTTCTCTCGCGAGAGCCAGAACCTATTGAAGCCCTCCATGCACCCACACCTCATCCTCGCTATAAGCTCCTGACTTCCTTTCTCTCCTTTCTCACATAAATATTGCGCTCTTGCACTTGGCATAATCCACACATAGTTCCCGTTGAATCTTGACTCTCTTATTCTCTCTTCCCCTTCTGTCTTCTCTCTCTCCATGCCGTTTTGCTTAACCACGTCATAAACCTTCCTTCCTTCCTCGTGCATCCTTCTCACTTCATCCATCTGCAGTCCATTCATTCTAAAATACCTTTCCCTCTCAGCCTCCATCTTCCCACCCCCTCCCTTGTTCTCCTTTTCCCACCAACACGCCCTAACTAGCCTACTTCCCCCCTCTTCCAAAAATTTCTCCTCATATTTACACGCCCGGCTCCCTGCTAGAATTCCTACACTCGCTCTCCCCGTCTCCCTCCTGACAATATAATTAGGCGTGTTCCTTGCCAACCCCAGGGTCCACTTTACATACCTCTCCTGCGTTCTATTAACCTCTTCACTTTCCTTCCACCCCCACACTTCTACCCCATACAATAGCACACTCATCACTAGTGAATCAAACAATTTCATTCTCCTTCCAAAATCATCTGCGAATAACTTCTTTCCCAACCCCCACACCTGCCTCATCACTACATTTGCCCTCCTCACTCTCTCTTTTATGTGACCATCCACTCCACCATTCCTTCGAAACACGAAGCCCAAGTACACAAACTCTTTCACCTCCTGCACCTCCTTTCCCTTCCACTTCCACTCCCTTATCCCTTCCCCCTCCTTTTCTGAACACCATAACCTTGGACTTTTCCACATTCAGCTCTAACCCCTTTTTATCCAGGTATCTTCTCAACCTCTTAATCATCTCCTTTAAGGCCTCCTCGCTGCTTGCCAGCAACACTATGTCATCTGCATACGCTAGTGACCAAATTCTAACCCCTCCTATCCTGACTCCTCCTACCACCCCGGCCTCCAGCTTACTTTCCATATCCGCAATTAAAATCGCAAAAAGCGTTGGGCTAAGTGGACACCCTTGCCTTAACCCCCTATCCATCCAGAATCCCTCCGAAATCCCCTCCCCTCCTCTTACCTTGTCTTTTGTCTCTTCGTATATCTCCCTTACCCTTTCAATTAGGCCCCTCTCTACTCCCCTATCCTCCATCGCCTCCCACAACCTCCCCCTATCCACCGATGGAAACGCGCCTTTGAGATCCACAAAAAACGCGTACACTCTCGCCCCTTTCTTCGCTAATTCTCTATCTACCACGTGCTGCAGCACGTAAATATTGTCGATAGTACTCCTACCCGCCCTAAATCCCGCCTGCGTCTCCGGCAATATTCCTTTCCCCTCAACATCCTTCCGCAGTCTCTCTGCCACCACCATCGCATATACTTTATACGCCGTATTCATTAGCGTAATCCCTCTATAATTTTCCTGCATATCTCTATCCCCTTTCTTATACAGTGGCACTATTAAGCCTTCTCTCCACCCTCCTGGGAATCCCTCACCCCTCCAAACTTTCTTCACTACCTCCTTCAGCCTCTCCCTAACCTCTTGTGTACTAAACAGCCATGCTTCGTTCTCTACCCCATCCAGCCCTGCTGCTTTTGACCTTTTCAACTTCCTTATCTGCTTCTCTATCTCCTCGTCATTCAACTCCTCAATCTCTGCCTCCCCCGTTCTTCTACTTCCCCCATCCGTCTTCCTTGAATCTGAGCCCTGGAACGATTCTTTAAAAAATTCCCTCCACTCCTCACTCCCTATCTTCTCGCTGACCCCCACCCTGCGCTTCCTAAACCTATTTATTATCTTCCAGACGTCCCCCTCCGTCTTAACATTTGCTAACTCCTCTTCCAGCTCTTTCTCCTTTTCCTGTTCTTTCTTCTTACACATCAATCTAAACCCCTTCCTCGTTTCTACGTACTCCTCCCTTCTCGCTTTACCCTCTTTCCACTTCTTGTACTTCCTCTTCACCTTCCTTTTCATCTTTTTACATTCCCTATCCCACCATGGCTTCACCATTCCTTTCTTCTTCTTTCTGAATACCTTCTTTTGCACACACCCTTTCACGTTCTCTTTCAGATCCTCCCATATCTCTTCCACAGACTCCCCTCCAAAGCGTACCTTTCCTAGCCGCTCCTGATACTTCTCTATCGCCTCCCTCGTCCAGGTCACCCTCTCCCCTATCGAGACTTCTTCCCCGCCTTGTCTTCCTCCACCCTCACCTCTTATCCACAGACTTAATGGCTGATGGTCTGATTCCACCCTCCCCTCTACTGCGAATTTTTCCGTCTCCTCCCATCCTTGCATATTCATTACCACGTAGTCTATCACCGATACCCCCACCTTACTTACATACGTGTATTCTCCCTCTTCGTCCCCATTAGCCATACCATTCGCCACTGCCCACCCTCTATGCTCCATCCAGTCCCTTAGAATCTCTCCCTCCTTATTTATTATCCTATCCTTCGAATTCCTTTTGAAGCTCTCCCCTTCCCTGTAAAGGCCCCCTTCCCTTCCCATCCTCGCATTAAAATCCCCACCCAGTATCACCATACCCTCCTCTCTTTCGCCTAGCAATTCTTCCACCCTTTCTTTAATTCTTTCCATCCCATCCTTATTGTACACTGTCACAAACTTACACGGTATCCCTCCTATTTTTACTTCCCTCATTTGCACTCCCTCCCTCTCTTTCTCTCCATGAACTTCTTCCTCTAATCCATCTCTAACCCCCGTTATAATTCCCCCACTAGCCCTTCCTTTTTTCTTCACTCTGACCGCCTCCTGGAGTCTCCACTTGTACCCCCTTGGCAGTTTTGGCTCTATTCTGTCCCATTCCTTTCTTTCTACCCACGTCTCAACCAGTCCCACAACATCAAATTCTTGTACATACCTCCAGAACTCCTCATCCTTCTTCCTTATCCCTGCTACGTTCCAATACAACACCTTCAATCCTCCTCTATCCTGCATTACCCCCACCCCCCTAATGCCTACGAAACAAATTCCCCTGCACCTCCTTCAACACCTCTTTCTCCTCATCCCACACCCACATTTTCTCGTCTATTTTTATTTTTCTATATCCTACCTTCGCCGATCTCCCTTCACTCTTCTCCCTTCTAGCCCTGTCGTTCAGCATTCTCTGCAAATCCCTTTCCTTTCTCGTTAAATCATGATCGATGAAAACTCTCCTATCCTGTATCCTATTTTTATTTCTCATTACCCCCAACTTTTCTTCCCAGCTCTCCATCTCCACAACCGCCACTTCCTTGTCCTTTCTCCCCTCCAACTTAACTTTCCCTACACTGCCTTTGACCCACCCTATGCTCTGTAGCAGCGCTTCCACACCCTCTCTTTCTTCCCCGTTCTTTAGCTTCAACCCTTTTACTACAATATTATTCCTCCTGTCTGCCTTCTCTTTTCTCTCCATTCTCAACTCCATTGCCCTTAACCTTTCCCTATCCGCCCTCTCCTCCTTCTCACTCCTACGCTCTCCCACTTTCTCTTCTATCAGATTTTCTACCCTCTCCCAAATACCTTTAATCTCGCTCCCCCCACCTCCGCCTTCCATTTCCGTCCTGCCCTCCATCTTCTCAAGCCTTTTTTCCGTCCTTTCCTTCCACACCCTATTTTCCTCTTCCATCTGCTTTATTTTAATTTCTTTTTCTTTCCTTTCCCTCTCTAACGACCCTACTCTCTCCCTCATCTCTTTCATCTCCTTTTCCCATTTCTCATCTCTAATTCTCAATTCCTCCCTCAGCCCCCTGATCTCGCTTATCAGTATACCGAGAGCCTCCTTCTCCACATTTTCCCCCATTTTTTGGGGGGGTGTCCTACTGGTTCTACTGCTTTTTTTAAACGGACTCTCTACCACGCTTTTGTCCGGACTCTCTTGGCTGTCTCTTTTCCTTTTTAAGAGATCCTCCCCGTCACTTACGCTCGATGTTCTCTCCCTCACCTTCTCTCTTCCTTCGTTCCCACTGTCCCGCTTTCTCCCACTCCCTGACGCGCTACTAGACACTGAGCCACGCTCTGTTGGCTGTCGTGGCACGTGGAAAATTTTCTCCCCGTCACCGTCACTACCAGTACTCTCACTACCAACCTCCCGCTTTGCCGCCGGTAACTGGGACCTCTCCATGCAGTACCCTCTGCTACCGCCAGATGTCTCTGCAGAATGCTGTCTATTGCCGCCAAATTTTTCTTTATTTCCCTTTTTTTTTTTTTTTTCTATTCCTCACAGCCCTTGCAGACACCCCTTTCCCTCACTTAACATCCCCCCAAATTTTCGAGCACCACCCTTGACCCTTGCAGGCCCAAGACTTCTGACCACAAATTCCCCCGATTCCTTGCTAACCTAACCTCACTTTCCCAATTTGCTATATCCCGCCTCACACCCACTCTCAATATTACTTTTTATCTCCCCAATTCACCGCACACAACCCTACTCACCTCCTCCGCTTCCACCCTTACACTCCACTCACACCTACCACACAAATTCCGTAAATCCTCTCACCACCTGACACTAACCACGTTCTCACTTCCGCCACCAACATACAAGTCCGTGTGAAAAAAAAATGTTAACCCGATTTTGTTAAATTTGTGCTATATTACTTCATAACTGGTAAGTCATATGTTATCAAACTTTTTTGCTATCGATTCAGGAATGCGTCAGCTCGGAATCGTATTTTTGTTTTTCGTTTTAATTGCGAATTCGATTTTACAGAATGTTTTTTTTTTTTTTCCTCTCCTGTAAAATTGCCACTTTGTACCTTACCTCCTTATGATCTGCCACCCTTCATTTGATAAATCTGAAAATCTTGTAAAAAAAAAAAAAAAAAAGAAAAATTTTTTTTAAAATAAGAAACTACCAAATTTTTATTAAAATATTCAGACACCAATCTTTTAGAAATTTTACAATATTTCATTTGAAAAAATGTCCAAATCGAATAAATAGTGTAGGCTGAAAATGTATTTGTGAACAGAAACTTTTTTTGTCCCACTGAGTTTGTTGTTCACAATCTACAGGCTCAATTTTTGATTCATTTCTATGTTTTTTTTAATAGATCCGAACGTAATGCGTTTTCAAGAATACCTGTTTTTATGAAGTAGATGGAATTTTGATTTGAATTGAAAAACAATAGAAGGCCCAAAGAATTTTCACGGTTTTTTTCACGCTTTCACGGTTCCTGTTTCACGCCAATCCAAAAAATTTTGAAGTATATTGCCTATAGTTTGGTAGATAATACGTTCTTGATGTTCGTCTTTTTTTGTGTAACACCAAGTGCACAGAAAAAAGGTAACTGTGTGACATGATCCTCACCATAATATTAGCTAGTTTCAAATCAGTTGCAACTGATCCTTCGAAGTTATCAATTTTGGTTGAAGACCACAATTGAAACACGTTCTCGTAGGTTTCCTAAGAGCATTGCGCTAATGTGAGTATGAGCAATTTAATGACGCCAGAATCTTTAAAACGTTTAGCAGGAACTCCCTGGTCATACTTTTGTCGATGCCCGTTGAGTTTACTGTTGTCAAAATTACACTGGATAGATAGATACACCTTTAAAAATCCTTTAACACCGTTAATACCAAATTTCAGATAAACATTATAAACTTCTGGCTTATTTTTGACATGCTTGACTAAACCTTTAAGGTTTGAGAAATAAAAGATGGCTGCACTGTAGGTGATGCAGAGACATTACCATTTTCCAAAATAATAAAGTTGATGTTCTTGACACCAAAACATTTCTTCACGCAATGACATCTTGCTGACGATTTTTGTTTTGAATATGGTTCAACATTTTAAAAGTCTTTTGTAGCCACGCGAAAAGTTTAAGGAATTCCAATGATTTCTCTATGACTGAGACGAAATCTGTTTTGAGTTTTCAAAAAATAGTCTGCGGACAGAAGCGGTCCCTTTAATCAATGTTCGCTGAGTTTTGCACAGATAGTAATTCGAAGAGGCTGGGCACCTCGTGATTGAATGAAGGATAAGGAGTTATATTTTTCTCGTTTCATTTTTCTTTTCAACCGTAAAGAAACAGCTTTTTCGTTTGCCTTAGGATCCGACTGAGCAATACTTTTAGTAAGATTGTACAAACGAGTGGCTAAATTCCATTTATACGATATCCTTCTTGCGACTAATGGAAGGCAATAACTGCAGTCATTCTAAACGGAAGGAGAAGACTTTTTCTGAAAGTGAAATGTTAGAATGGTTGACAAACAACGCGCAGTCCTGAAAGAGAGTAAAGTTTTGGAATCAGTATATAATATATAACAATTCCCCTGACATTTTTTCATTCGCTAGTTCTGTAAGCTCTTGCTTGAGAGAAACGTTGTTTAAAACAGAACTAGGTAGGTAGCGGTTTACTTGCAAGTTGGCGAACATGGCAAATACATAAAGAGATGTTACTTAGTCTAGTGATTTTCTCCAGTTTTTTTAGGAAAAATAAAAAATCAGTTTCGTTACGCTTCTTAATGATTTCATTTCAAAGAATAAAAAATTCTTAAAATCCATTGAGAAATACACTCTACAGATCACTCTAAACAGTAAATTTTCTATTTAAACCACTGGTGTGATTCGGAAGATGAATTCAAATTCTGTACAGAAGATTTTTCAGGAGTTGCTAAGGAGATGTACTTAGCTATCTCAAGCTCGAAAATAAGCATTGTTAAAAATGAGTTATAAGATGGAGGAAAATATTCCCGTTGTTAACTGTGACTAATTTATGAAAATAACTTAAGGACATATTTGTAAAACAATTTATATAACAATAATTATTTAGAGTTTCATTTCCGTTACCTCTTCAGGTGAATGTTGCAAAATTTAATAAATTCTGATGTTGTAGCTCTCATTTTATTTCTTGAAAGATTCTCTACAAATATCTTTGGTAAGTTATTATTTTAAAAAATTTACTTCAGCAAAATATTGTTCATAAAATTAACAATTGTATAATTTCTAAATAAAATTATCATGATAAAAATGTACTGGAGAGATTTATAGAGAATACTACAAGGGATAAAATGAGACAACATTCAGATTATATAAAAAAATTGGTAAAGTCTACCGACAGATTTATTACAAAATTAGTTAGAGTTAACAATGGAAACATTTACCTCGATGTTGTAAATCATTTTTAATAATGCTCATTTTTAAACTTAAGATAACTAGTATGCATCCTTGATGAACAATTTATTATAATTCATGAAAGATTCAGGTCAGACTCTCTGAAATAGAATTACCAATGCTTTAATTATAATTATCTAGCATCTTTTGAACATTGTAAATGAAAATTACATATTACTTCGAACGAATATTTCTTTAAAACAGTTGCTGTGAATACATGTTTATAATTTAATTCAGCTTTAATATTAAAGAAATTGTAATTCATATTTGCAAGAAAATATGTATTAATGATATGTTTCAAGTTGAAATACGATATTCAAAAGTGTGTTTACTGATCTAACGTTATCTCTGCGGAGGCTTTATTTATAGAAAAATAAACTCTAACTTTTACGCAGACACATTTTTTCATTTACATTCTTGTCTTTGGAACATTCAAATTTGTTTCACGATAAAATTATATAATATTCAAAAGGAATTATATAATTATATGCCTACAATTTTTCCTAATAATTTCAATTTGTTGAATAATATACAAAGGATTTCATCCACTGTAAAAAGTAATCATTCTCAAAAATGAATAAATTACAAAAATTGATACCTCGTGACAAAAAAATATGTGATAACGGAATAGCCAAAACCAATCAAATGAATTTCCAAACTAAAAGCAGCAATTGACTTGACTGTTTCAGATAATGCGAATATGCAATTATTTTTCGAGCTGAAATCACTGGATAAGGGAACGT
This sequence comes from Andricus quercusramuli, assembly GCA_932178445.1. NCBI lineage: Eukaryota > Metazoa > Arthropoda > Insecta > Hymenoptera > Cynipidae > Andricus > Andricus quercusramuli. The sequence continues at coordinate 34,135 of CAKNXH010000307.1, read as the reverse complement.
CCATAAACTACGTAGCCTGTTTTTCTTTTGTTTATAACGTTCTATCCTTTATCACTTAACGGCAATTGTCTTTTAGTCTTTATTCAAACAAAAGAAGAACATGCTACGTGGTTTATGGACGCTCCCTAATCAGCAAAACATAATATTTTTCCTGATTTAAATTTAGACTGTAGATGACCTTTTATGATGAAAGAAGAATAAAGAAAGATCAACACAAATTCTTCATGACCTGTGTTGTATTGTATAAAAAACAAAGATGTTCAAAAAGACAATATTAGCATTAATGAAATATTGTTAGTAAAAAGTGTCTGTACTTTGAGGCATATTAAATAAACAAATTCATTCGGAAACATACGTTTTTTAATTAGAATGATGTTTCCATGAAAACTGTGTATTAGATTTTAATATTGTTGTCTTATTCCACTCGAAGTATTAGTGTCGATTGTCAGATCCAGAAGGACCAGAAGAACGACCATGATATGGATTATGAGAAATTCGTCCATAATATTGATCAAACTGCCCTGGGCGTGAAGTTTCATAATGATATTTGCCATGATGTCCTTGATTCGAATGATATGTGGCATGCCCTGCTGCTGGGGGCAGCCTTGGACGCGGAGTATCAACATATGGGAGATAATCCTGTTGATTCGAAAGGTTAGCTCCGTGATTTGCAGCGAGTTGAAGTTCAGGTGTTAGCCCACGCCGTTCTTTATATGAATGGTAAGATGCAAGAGCTTTAGACGGATTACTTGAAGCTGTGCTAGAGTATTCTGACTCTTCCTCTTCATATGGTTCATCTTCATCTACGAAACGTCCAGTTCTATAATTAAAAAGTTCCATATCGCCTCTCGCGTTACGTCGCAGACACCACGGCTCCTTGGGTATTGGATCCAATCGAGGTCGATGTTGACAACGCACATAAAATTTAGGCTTTACTTTTTTAGGGTTATCATCTCCGACGAGACGTTCAGTGCGTTTATCACCAGCGAAGCTTCCAGTGCGGTCATGCAAAAGTTGAGGCTTGTCTTGGTAGTTCATTCTCAATTTGTGTGCCGGATTCTCTCCGGACTTTTTACCTAATAATTCAGGTTTCTCACTAAAAAGTTGTAGAGTCTTTGGCTGTTCCTCTTTTCGGTTCATACCTGATGATAGTTCTGTCAAAAGACAAACGAGATTAATGAATTTGAAGTTTCAAAGATGTGAATTCAAAATTAGTAAATGGGCAATGAATTACATTTTACATAAAATATCTTAATACTGAGAGCTTGCTAGTATATAAAGATCTTGATGTCTTATTTAAACGTCATAGATGTTGACGAAGAATCGAAATTTGCAATGTATTCGAATAATAATATTTATTATAATCATACTTACCAATATAACTGAAGAAGATCATCACCAGAATAACAAGAGCACCAAAAAGGGACCCCATTTTCTATTTAGGTTCAGATAAAACTCTTAAAATTTTTCAGGGGGCAACTGGTAAATTCTCAGATATCTGCTCACATATATATACATATAAAGTGAGGCCAGTTTTATACTAATCATCTTCATAATTGCGACAGAGACGTTTTGATGTGCTATCAACTAGCGTCTCACTCGCACTCACGCTTTCCTATGACTACTATGAATTCGAACTTACGGCATACTTGCTGTTTAATGTATATTGTAGAGGAGAGAATGGAGAATAGATAAGGATATATAGATTTAATGACTTTGTTTCCCCTCACTGAAATGTTTCGCAATAATACAGTCTAATATCTGTGATTGCAAAGTCTGAAATGCCAACAATCAGGTCTCTGGAAAAGGAAGTTTTCCATGATTTTCAGAATTGAAATCATATTATCCGTCATGTTTTGAGAAAGGAAAAACGTTATTGTTCATAAGAGAGTTCAACACTTGCAATTTCAACAATTATTTTTTTGAGCAAATGACGTCTTTCAATTTTCAAAAGAGTACATCCTTTGAATGTAATAATTTTTTCATCATACCTCAATCGAAAATTCGACTTTCAACGCCTGTGGAGCGGGTCGAAAATCGAATTTTCAACCCTAGGAAAGAAAGTGACAGATAAATGCAAATGGCGGCGCCATTCGCATTGATCTGTCACTTTCTTCGACCCGCTCCACAGGTAAGGTGAAGTTGTGCCGTTGCGTCGATTCTCTAAAGCATAATTTGGCCGCCACGCGGTTATCTTCAGACTGTTGTTCATCGGGCGCGTATTATGATATAAGAGAAAGGCAAACGTTGTGAAAAAAGTAATAAAAGTCGGTAAGAGGAGCTGGTTTAAATGGCTTTGATCAACAGATGGAGTAGCAGGGAAATGAAATGCAGTAAAAATACAGAAAACACAATTCTGTACAACTATAAAATGGTTAATAATTAGAATAAACAATTTTAATAGTTTTTCTTGAACGCAATATAAGAAGACTAATTAAGATGAGGTGACAAATAGAATATTCACATGCTGATGTGTCATTTTATGTTGGAGTCCCATTTTATGGGCAAACATGAGTATTTTTTGCAAGAAAAGACTAAGTGACAAATAAAATATGCAATTATTTAATAAAAACAATACATAATGACTAACAAAATGTATAAATTATGTAATCTTAGATTCTTAAATCTCAAATTATTATTTCTTGATAGAAAAAGATTGAAAAGCCAATTAAATTTCACTAATAATGTATTTTTAGGTTACGACGCATATTTTCGTTGGAATATGAACATTTTTCAATGGAAATAGGCTAAGATAGGAATAAAATTGAAGAATAATGCATCTTTAGGTTATGTGTTGTAGGTCTTCCATTTTTTCTAGACTAAACGATACTTTTTTGAAAGAAAAAGATATTTTCTAGCGGAAAAAGGCTAAGCGAGAAATAACAAAGGCTAATAATGCAATATTCAAGCTTATGTCCTCCCTTTTCGATCAGAAATGAATGCAAATAATGCATTTTTGGGTTATCTCTTATAGGTCTTCCGTTTTCTCTCCACTAAATATAACAATACTCTTTTATATCGAAACAGATTCAATTGCCAATAAAATTTACAATTAATGCATTTGTAGGTGAGGAACATTTTGGTGAGGAAAAGACTTAGTTTAGAAAATACAGTTCACAAATAATGTATTTTAAGGTTATGTCTTTCCATTTTCGTGGGAAGGAAGTGAATATTTTACAGCCGAAAAAGGTCAAGCGAGAAATAAAATAGGCTGATAATGCAATATTGAAGGTTATGTACATACCACGGACATACCACGCTTAAAAAACCAGTTCTCTTTAGATCACTGAAGTTAAGCAGTGTTGGGCGCGGTTACTACTTTGATGGGTGACCGTTCGGGAATACTAACTGCGTGCTGTTGGCGTGTCGTAGGTGTGGTGAGCCCACACTTGTATTTATTTACTACAAGAAACTATTCACCTAGAAACACTACCCGAATCGGGTAGTGTCACGCCTACCCCGAAAGGAAAATGGCTTAATGGTATACATGTACACCCCTTACCTGTCTTATAGGTTCTTCGTTTTCTCTCTATTGAATAGTATTTTTTTATTGGAAAAGATTGGATAGCCAATGAAATTCAATAGTAATGTTTTTTTAAGTTATGGAGAGTCCATTGGGAAATGGATATTTTATAATTGGAAAAGGCAACGCTAGAAACAAAATTCACAAGTCATGCATTTTTAGGTTATATCCTATAGGTCTTTCGTTTTTCAAGACTAAATAGTACTTTTGATGAAAAAAACATTAAAGAGCGAATAAAATTCACTAATAGAGGATTTTTAGGTTATGTCATTCATATTTCATGGGAAATTAAAATTTTATGATGGCAAAGGCTCAAGTTGACAAAAAAAAACACAGAAATAATGTATTTTAAAGTCATGTTTTTTTCGGCGGAAGTAAATATTTTCTAGCAGAAAAAGGCTAAGCCAGAAATAACATAGGCTAATAATGCAATATTTGAGGTTAACTACTCCCTTTTCGATGAGGAATGAATGCATATAATGCATATTTGGGTTATGTCTTATAGGTCTTCAATTTTCTATCCACTTAAACTGTTACAGAACCTGTCCTTTTCCGTTCTAGAACTAATACATCACAGTTATATAATAGCGTGCGCTGGGTTCAATTATTTTCTATATCCAAAAATGCTGTTTAGTCCAGAGAAAACGGAACACCTGTAATACACAACCTAGAAATGCCTTATTTGTCAATTTCATTAAAAACTTTGCAATTTTTCGTCTAATACATTCATGCCCTGGCGAAAGTATCGGATAGGAATTCCTTCCGAACCAATCCGAAATCATCCGAATCATTCCGGAATCTGTATCCGAACCAATCCGAGTTAATTCGAACTAATCCGAATTTTTTTTTACATTTCGTTTGATCCAAATCGGTCAAAAATTAATCCGACTCAATCCGAACTTCCAATCCGAATGAATCTGAACCAAATTTTCAATCCCAATGAATCCGAACTCGGATTGACCAAAAACGATTTTCAATCCGAATGAATCCGAATGAATCCGAGTTTTCATTTAAACCAACAAAGGCAGAAATAATCTACAAATGCATTATTTGTAAATTTTATTGGCAATTGAATCTGTTTCGATATAAAAGAGTATTATTATATTTAGTGGAGAGAAAACGGAAGACCTATAAGAGATAACCCAAAAATGCATTACTTGCATTCATTTCTCATCGAAAAGGGAGGACGTAACCTTAAATATTGCATTATTAGCTTTTGTTATTCCTCGCTTAGCCTTTCTCCGCTAGAAAATATGTTTTCCTTTCAAAAAAGTATGGTTTAGTCTAGAAAAAACGGAAGACCTACCACACATAACCTAAAGATGCATTATTCTTCAATTTTATTCCTATCTTAGCCTTTTTCCATTGAAAAATGTTCATATTCCAACGAAAATATGCGACGTAACCTAAAAATACATTATTAGTGAAATTTAATTGGTTTTTCAATCTTTTTCTATCAAGAAATAATAATTTGAGATTTAAGAATCTAAGATTACATAATTTATACATTTTGTTAGTCATTATGTATTGTTTTTATTAAATAATTGCATATTTTATTTGTCACTTAGTCTTTTCTTGCAAAAAATACTCATGTTTGCCCATAAAATGGGACTCCAACATAAAATGACATTTTAGCATGTGAATATTCTATTTGTCACCTCATCTTAATTAGTCTTCTTATATTGCGTTCAAGAAAAACTATTAAAATTGTTTATTCTAATTATTAAACATTTTATAGTTGTACAGAATTGTGTTTTCTGTATTTTTACTGCATTTTATTTCCCTGCTACTCCATCTGTTGATCAAAGCCATTTAAACCAGCTCCTCTTACCGACTTTTATTACTTTTTTCACAACGTTTGCCTTTCTCTTATATCATAATACGCGCCCGATGAACAACAGTCTGAAGATAACCGCGTGGCGGACAAATTATGCTTTGGAGAATCGATGCAACGGCACAACTTCACCCTACCGCTCGACAGTCATCTCAAGTCGACTTTCGATTATCGATATGACGAAAAATTATGCATGACTCGGGCCGAGGCAACGATTTCACTCGTGTCATATCAGCCCTCGCTTCGCTCGGGCAGCTAACTTCCCACTCGTGAAATCGTTGCCTTTCGACCCTCGTCACGCAATATACTATTGTTTTCCAACAATGTTTTCATTAAAAACAAATTTTTATTGATTTCAGCCATACAAAAATTTAGTTTTTCAAATTGAAAACAGTAGAGTTGTAGAGAATGTTTTTCTAGAAAAAAGTCATAAAATATTAAAAATCAAGAATTTTTTGAAAACTAATAAATAAAACTAAATCAGTTAAATGTACTACTACCATTTCAATCAGTGAATTTTCCACTGATTCAGATTTAGGAAGTGGTTATTTTCAGTAGGCCTTGTCTACTTGTCAATACAAAATGTGTTTTTTTCATTAAAATAAATTGAAACATGCGTTTACATTTTTTTTCATTGAAGACCACTTTCTTCTCTGATGCTTACAATTATGTACTAATAGCAAGATGTATGACTAAGTATTCAGGTAAAATACTAAATTAATTCACTTCCCCATTCCTACTATAGCCCTACGATTCCACTATTTTATATGATGCCCAAGATGAGAACTTGTTCATACAATTTGCCAATGAAAATCTAAATTTTTAAGTGTTAAGAAAACACATTTTAACTCCTCTTGGAAATGTATTTGACTGTTTCGAAGCATTCGGATACATAAAAAAACAATTGAAATTAAAATCGAATGACGAGCCTACTTTTCTCAGATTCGTGGACTCAGAGTAGTAATTTCTCATGCAATTTTTAATGCTTTTATCCTATTTGATCATCTTTAAAATCTGTACAATTTTGTTCGCCTATTCGCAGCAGCTTCGCTATAAATTGCTATCAAGTTCACTATATATAATATTTACTAACATATACTAATTTATACTATAAGTACACTATAAAGTACTTCACTATAAAGTAAAGTATTTACCTTTCTAATCGTTTTTGGTTTGTTGGGATTCATTTTTTTTTCGTCGAGATATAAGCAAATGAAATTATAAGATTCCTCAAATCGAGAAAGTATCCGCAATTCACACTGTACAAATTTCGAAACTGTAGAGATAAACGTCTATATTTCATGAAAAAATATATAGAAAATTACTTCCATGCTATTTTGAACGAATAATTATTCATAACATTGATTTTTAATACCTGTCGATGAATTAATTCAGTTTTAATATTAAAGAAATTAGAGTAGGACGATGGCCGTGGAGGTTAAGGCGTAGACTTTGCATCCACTCCGTCGGCTTGCCGATTCGATTCTCGCTTCGAACTCTGAAAGAGCCTCGGCGCGGCGGTGCATGAGGAGAGCATGACCATGGCATATAGCAAGGGAGTTGTGTTCATCAACGGAGAATCGTGGGACCAGCCACTCTAGAAAAAAGGTTCTCTCAGTACTTGAAGTAGTTTTTCATGGTGGTTTTGAATCCACCTTAACCTGTAGGCCCCCCTCCTATCAGCAAGTAAGTGTGTGTGTGTGCTGGGAGGGGGGGGGAGGTGTAAAGAAATAGGGGAGATGTACGAGGAAAATGTAAACTCTTAAGGGACACATTAGAAACTTTCATATCAATCTAAAACAAATTGTAGCTTATGATTGTAAGAAAATATGTATCAACTACATATGAGTTTGAAATTCAAAAGCGATGCTTTGAGAGTGTGCAGTTTTAGCTCCTATTTGAATAATTAAGTTTAGTTTAAACATTGATTTAAGTTACTTTGAATTTCCTTTCGATCATGTTCTTTGACTTTGTTGGCGTATTATTTTCATGCTAGTGGGAACAAAATTAGAAGTGACCTACCGGTTACAATATATTTCTTAAATTTGAACAAAGACTCATGATCCTATGTTCACTGGGCTACTAGGTTCACGAGAGCTACCTAAGAAAGGTCACGTTTAGGACATTTTGAATTTGAAATAAAGTGAATTTCATAATTCTTTATTTAGAATTATAGCTGAAATTATGTCATAAATTGAATATGTAATGTTCGCATAACTGAATTTGCCTGAATTTACTATTGAAATATGAAATTCGGAACAAAAATTGAAATCCAAAATAAAAATTCAAATAAAAAATCATATCGGGATGACAATGAAATCCAAAAATTACAATTCATCAAGAGCTTTTTTAAGAGAGGCCTTTGAAATAGAATAAAATTTATCAACTTGTGTGTAAAATGCTGACTTGAATTATATTTCAAGGTTACATTTATAGAAGTTATAGTCACTGTCGCACTAATGAATATAACTACTATGAATTTGGTGTTACCGTATAATCATCGGAATTAAAAGAGCAATTAAAAAGGGAGAGAAGCTAGTCGCTAGCTTCACGGAATGAACAAATGTAGAATAAAAAATCTTGGGCAACATTTCTCATATTTTTTAAAGCAATTGTTTGCATTTTACAATAATTGAATACTAAAATCTAGTTTTTTACGTCCAGACCGGGAACGGCAAACATGTTAGTTACAGATACCTTGTTCAACGTCGACAGATTTAAAGATCAAATCTGTTGAAGAAGATGCTTGTATCTGCTTTGGATATATTACTTTACTGATGTTACGTCCTGAATGCGGCTTTGAGGCACGCCCAGGTATGTATACCTAGGTCAGTCCAGTGTCAAGATGTCTCATAACACTTATATCTACAAGCTCAGGCTGTCGGGAACGTCAATCATCTTTCATTTGTTTCAGATGAATCTTGGCACACTTGTCCAATCCAAACTCCATACTAATCTCTCCTGTGTACTTCTTGACGATATTTAGAGCACGTTTCAGCTTGCTTGCACCAGAAGCGTGAATTTTTAGATCATACATGTAAAATACATGAGTGACATCATATTCGCGATGATTATTGTCACCGCAGAGGTATCCAGGAGAATTTTCTACGGCCCTGAGAGACGCACCTCTGGGACGCGACGTTGTTCGTTGTCACACAATAATTTCTCGATGAGAAAGTAAATCTAATTTTCCAAAGGGATATCAATCTCTCTATGCATCTCGCTATGTCTGGATGGACCTTCAAGCTTTCCAATGGACCGATGATAAGTCTATGGAAGGTTAAATCGAAAGATTTTCGGTAGTCAATCTAGGCCATTGCCCAGGTGCGAATTGACCGTCGGCTCACAGTCGGTCCAACTTTATGCGCCAATGGTCGGGCCAACCAGCTAAATGATAACGTTCAACCGCCTTTGGCTTCTCAACGTTGGCCCGACATTTGGCCTCATATATGGGCTATCTATTGAGATGTTATTGGCCCAACATTGGAAATCAATGTGGTGCTGACTTTGATTTTTGAAGGCTGGTACTGCCCAGGTGGAAATACACCACTGGCGTAGTACTGGCACAGAACACATTGGATTTTTGACAGAAATAGGGAGATCGCTGAAGAGGCGCGATGGGTCAGCGAGAAACTGTTGATTCCCTTGACCCATCTCTCCCTCTTCTGTATTCTCCTCATTGCGTCAGATAACTCCCGTATTTTGTCAAGAATATGCTGATTGATTGCCGGCAGCCTTGAGTTGTTCAGTGTGTGATTGTAGATCCTCAGTTCTTGGGCCAACTTTCGAACCCTTTCTGTGAACGGTCCACCAGTTGTCATGTAGTCAATCTCATACTGAACACGGGACGCATTCAGTCTTACCCCATCCAATCTTCTTGTTCAGTTGATGCAAGCATCTTTTGGTCTTTTTATCCATCGACGCGTTGGTTTAAGACTTTGATTTGAATTAGCTAAAGCTCTCGCAGAACCATGGACTGAACAATTGATGGTCCAGAGACCGGACTTCTCTGAGATACTCTAACGATGGGAGGTATCCATTTCAGCCAGATCTTGAGTCTTAGGAGGAACGTGGATGTCAATGTTCCTTCTTGTCCTGAAATAATAATCATCTCTCAGAAGGTGCCTGCTTTCTGCGGTTGGTCTTAATGTCGCTTCCTCATTTTATTCTGCAGCTTGTCCAAGCATCGGTTGGGGAAGTGCTCCACGTACTCATCCATTTTTCGAGAGGTAGGTAGCTTGACTTCACATAGTCAATGGCTTCTTGGGCATAACTGGAACAAATTGTGGCAAAGAAAGGGGCTCTTGATTACGCGCAAAAAAACTATTTTTTGGCTTTTAACGCTATTAAAACCTAGGAAACTGGACGTGCGTTCATGAAAAAGTTGTAGCTGATTGAAGTTCCTACCTAATGATTCAGGATTCTCAGAAAAAAGCTGTAAAGTTTATCTCTTCTTCACTCTTCGGCTCATACCTGAGGATATTTCTGTCAAAATACGAGCGAGAGTCATGCATTACACATTTTTAAAATGCAAATTTGAAAATCGTAAACACGTAATAAATAAAATAGCTTAAGTAAATCACGTCTGTTAGATCATTCATGGAATTTCTCCTACATGAAATTTTACATGGAATATCTCAACATTGAAGGCTTGCTGGTATATTAAATTCTTGATATCTTATCCAAATGGCATAGATGTTAACGAAGGATTGATATTTGCCTCGTATTAGAAAAATAATAATACGCTCGGACCCCGATTTGAGTACGGTTTTGTTTCTGACCTTCGACTCATATAGAGGTTCTCCAAACGTAAACATCAGGGTCGTGAACGCAATTTGGCGCAACGTGACGCAGTTATTCAGCTAAGACGTTAGGGTACTGCGCTTCATCGCTATGCTACTGTTTTTTAACGCATCAGTGGGCACCGCACAACCCCGCGCACATCATTATTATCATACTGACCAATGTAATTGAAGAAAACCACCAGAATGACGACAAGATCACTAAAAAAAGGTGTAATTTTTTTTTTGTAGTTATAGGTGAAACTAACTCTTTTAGAATGTATCGGGCTGTGTGGTTGTTTAACCTGATTTTTTCAATATATATATATATATATATATATATATTATATACAGTAAAGCCAAATTAATAAGTCATATTTATGAATGCGATAGAGAGACGCTTTTATGTGCCATCAACTAGCGTCTCACTCGCACTCACGCTTCTCTATGACTACTATGAATTGGATTGTGCGGTATACCTGCTGTTTAATGTGTATTGTCGAGAAGGGAATGTAAACTAGATAAGGACATGTTCAATTGTATACCTAATAATTTTGTATTTGCCATCCCTGAAATGTTTGGCAATAATACAACCTTATATCATGACTCTTTGCGATAATAACCAAGATAAGCACTTGTTTATCAAATGAGCCATTAAATACAAAAATTGTCTATCGTTAACAAAACTTTCCACTATATAATCACTTCTTGGTTAATTTAAGAAAACATTCATTGCAAAAAATTTTATTGAGGAAAATCTATAAATTGTACAGTTGTTCTGACAAATATTTATGACAATAGTAATTGTTGATTAAAATTCCGCTTTCACCCCATTCGACCATTCATAACATCTATGAATGTAATTTTTTGGCCATTGTCACGAATTTCACGATAAAGTACTTGGTTTGTCCCAATCAGTTTTCTTTTATTATGTTGAGTTATATAGACAAATTGATTTGTGAGATTTCTCGAAATGCGAAAGTATCTACAATTCACATTGTACAAGGTTTGCAATTGTGAAGTCTCCTGCTGTCTTGCCTTTGCTGTCAGATGAACTTTCATGTTGCATTCAGTAGCCGTTAAAAATGCATAGAAAATTACTAGTATAGTTCTTGAGACCGCTAACAGAGAAGTACCAATTTTTCAATTATAATTATCTAGCATCGTTCCAATATCGTAAATAAAAATTGCAAAATATTTTCCACAAATAATTCGTTACAATATTTATTTGTAATACTTGTCGATAATTTAATGCAGGTCTAATTAAAAAAAACTGTAATTTATTTCTGTAAGAATATATATATATATATATATATATATATATATATATATATATATATCGATTACATAAAAGTTTGAAATTCAAAGACGATACTTTTAAATTGTGCCGTTTCAGCTTCCATTTTATTAATTAATTACAGTTTAAAAATTGGTATTGTAACATTGACATATTATTCTTCTTAAAATCATGCTAGAATGCAAAAATTAAATGTCACTTAGGGGTAACAAGACATTTCTTCAATTTGAGAACAAAATGTATATGATATTATGTTTACTAGGCAAAGTGAACTGATAACCTTCAGTTTGGGTTTGTTCCTTCTCCACAAAAAAATAAAGTTTTTTGCTTTTACACAGTTGACATTTATAATTATAAAAAATAACGACAATAAAATCCTGAAACAAACCATAGCTATTCTAAGAAATGTTATGTTTCCTCGTCATGTATCCAGTTACAAATGACATTTCAGTTGAATCCCGGCCAGTGTTCCCGGCCGAAGCCCGGTTGAAACTAGGGCCATCCGCCCTGAAATTTTCCTTAATAATTTTTATTCGTTGAGTAGTATATATAGGATTTCATCTGCAATACAAAGTATGTGTATTCTTCAGAATTAATAAATTTTTAAAATGTATACATGGTTACGGAGAAATCATGGATGACGAAATAGAAAACACAAACAAGGAAAGTCATTTTTAAATCTGAACCAGATTAGCTATCCTGGTAACATTTTTCTTCCAACAAAAAAAATTTCGTCTTATCCCATGTGGAAATTTTGGATTTAGGCTATTACTAACAACGGGCGCAGTACTGTGCCTGTAATGGCTAGCTACAGCTGGCTGTCGAGTACGGGCGTATTACTGGCTACAGCCCAGGCATAGTGCTGCGTTAGTGCTAGGAAACCATCACTGGCATACAAGCGCTGGCCCTATACTGGTAGAACTCTGGCCAAATGCATGATGGCCAACCCGTTTCTCATGGAGTTACTCCAATCGTCGGTTCATTACTGGGAATTTACGGGCCCAGTAAAAAACGCTAACAATGGGCAACCTTTATTTGCCTAAGTTAAGCCAAGCGTCTGCTGCATACTGTCACAATACGGGCAATGATCACCATGCAAGTAGCGGCAAACCCTTAGCTACCGCAGTTATGCCAAACCTTGGTTCAATACGAGCAGAACTCTGGCCCAGTGCATGCCGGCCAACCTGTTTCTCACGGAGTTACGCCAATTGTCGTTCGATACTGGGACTTTACGGGCCCAGTAAAAAAAGGCTAACAATGGCCATCCTTGATTTGTCTAATTTAAGCCAAGCGTCGGCTGCATACTTGCGCAATACGGGCAATGCTCACCATGCAAACAGCGGACCCGCGGACCCGCGGCGCATCTGTTCGCTGCACAGAAGACACAACATACTTTACAATACTTTTATTTCGCCGAAAATTGAATTTTCGAAGTTTTCCGTTTTTTCTTCGCAGAAACTACTCATTGTACCGAAAAAATAATGCGACCACGTTGTCTGTACTCCGCCGGAGTCCATCACTGACGCAGTACTGGGCCAGTAATGGTCACGAGTACAGATGATCAGGAATTCGCCCAGTACTAACTAACGGCTGGCTCCACGATCGGTGCAGTACTATACCGACAGTATAAATATTTAAAAATTTCAGAAAGTACGTTTAAAAATATGTCCTATACCACCTCTTGGGCATAACTGAATCTAATGGTGGCAAGGGATCGGTATTTTGACGATGCTTAGAAAATTTATGTTTCACTTTCTTAAGTTCACCTTCATCTACGAAACGCCCAGTGCGCACATCAAAAAGTTGAAGATCTCCTCGCTTGTTAGGTCGCATACTCAATGCTTTATTCTCTTTGGAGTTCGTACATAATGATCTAGGATTTTCATGAAAAAGTCGCAGAGTATTCGGCTTTTTCTCTTTTCCGTTCACACCTGATAATATTTTTGTTGAAAGACAATTGCGTTTTATAACCTTAAACGAATTTTAGAGATGCGAATTTAATAATAGGTAACACGTAATGAATAAAATAGCTTAGGTGAATGTCTTGTACTAGATCGTCTACGGATATTGTCGTAAATTAAATTTTACCTAAAATATCTGAACGAAGGATCGACATTTGCCAATTATTAAAAGAATGATAATAAGTATTATTATACTTACTAATACAATTGAAGAAAAGCATCAAGATGACGAGCAGAGCGCCGAAAATGCACCTCATTTTCTTTTTAATTACAGATAAAAATGAGTCTTTCAGAACTTCATAGAAAGCAACTGATCTATTTTCAGAAATCTGCTCGCTGATATATGTATGTGTGTGTTTGTATTTTTCAGCTGTTTATTCTAAATAAATATGTAGAGCAGGGAGTAAAAAAGATATAAGATAATTACACCTATTCATTTTGTGTTTTCTTTTCTCGAAATGTTCTAGAACAATCTAATATAATAAATGTAGCGACAAAAGGCATATCCCCTCAACTGACACCTTTACACTCTAAAAACAGACTATTAACTGTCAAAAGATTCCTTTCACTATTAAAGGATTGTCGTTTCAAATGCTATCCTTTAACTGTGAAAGGATTTCCTTTGATCTTGAAGTGAAATCTATTGTCGAATAAGAGAAAGAATAATTTAAACGTTAAACGAAAACTTATTGCATGATATTACGTGCAAGAAATGTACAAAGGCCGAACTTTGGTGAATGTAAATATAAAATCAATGTTATTATAAAATCGGTATAAAATCGAAGCTCTAAAAAATCATTTCACAAAGAACGTCTTACGAGCTTTTGATTGACAAAAGCATTAAAAAAAATTTATACTTCGATTGTCAAAAGCGTAAAAGTCAATATAAAGTGAGTTTATGCGGATCAAAAACTGTTCTTCCAGTATACGTGCCTTCCAAAGTTTTCGCGTCACAATCTGGGATTCCTAATTTTTTGGAGAAATTCATTTTCCACCTCATTTCGCACGTTTTTTTACTCACTTTATCAATTAATTAATAAATAGTGCAGTGAAAAAATTCACTCATGCGCAGGCGCATTTTCTCTGCTAGCCAACAGATGAAATCCTTTAATAGTTAAAGGAATTCTATTCAAAGTCAAAAGAAATCGTTCATCAGTAAAACTACTTCCGTTTTGCATTTAATGGATAAGTCTTTGAACAGTGAAACGATTCTGTTGATGGACAAAAGAAATCTGCTTGATTTCAAAGGATGCATTCTGAAAGGAACGTAATTCTACTGTTAATAGACTTTTTCTTAGAGTATATGAGAATTTAGATGACTTCAGATTAATGGAAATACTTCAGTGACCTCAATTAATATCTATAACTCTATTGTATTGAAGTTTGTTTAAAAAGTTATATCCGTATGCTTTTCATATTTCAGCTTTATTTTTAGCAAATATTTGAGAAAAACAAGACAGTTTACAAATTCTTTGCTTTTATACATCTATGCTTTTGTAAATAATCATAAACGGAAGGAAAAAAGTCTTTTTCGGACTGGGAACTTTCATTCACTCTAGTACTGTCTTGGTAGAAAGTTTGTTTTATGGGGTTGATAATCTATAAAACACTCAATATTTTATTATTAAGTTAAAATTGAAGAGAAAGTTATGAGATATTCAAATTATGAAAATAATTCAAAGATATATCATTAAATCTGTAGGGTGTCTTTCTTGACGCTCTTATATATTCTATAAAATTCGAATATAATATGACTCTATTACTATTCTTCGTTTTTCAATATCAGAATTAACCTGTGTTATTTTTTAATCAATATTAAATGAGAATGAAATAAATGATATTCTTATCCCAGATAAATTAATCCTAATTTTAAATTAGGTTTGAAAAAAAAATCCTGAAAATATTTCAAATCAGATTTCGCGACTTATAAAAAGTATTAATGTAGTTGTATTTTAATTACTCACGAAGGCCCTCATGGGGGAGTATGCAGGACTTACCTGAAATGAGAAAAAATCGCATTTATTAATCACTAAAATGCATCGAAAGCTACAATTATTTTGTCATGCTAATGTAACGAGGAAGGAGTTCAAATAGTTTAATTATCGCTGCGAAGTACAATGTACTATATTCTAAGTACTATATTCAATATATGCAGGTGTATTAATTTGTGAAAATTTTGTAAGCACTTTCCTTCCTCATAGGTATCAACTGAATTTTCTCCCGCACGGAGGGAGTTTTTTCGTATAACGAAACAAAAAAATGAATACTTCCAAGATTTTTCAAGCTTAATTTTCTGTTTCACTAAAAATCTTATTTTCAGAAGATCAGAGAGCCCACAAAAATGTCAATTGTTTTGTTGTGTTACATTAAATGCAGTACTGTTATGTTTCCAATATCAAAAGGAAAATCCTGTTATAAACAAGGGAAACAATTTTTTTAAATTCTGAAACGATATTGGTGGGTTATAGTATGTCATGACAGGTTCTTAGTTTGGGAAATCGATGCGTCTTAGAGACGCGAAGAGATATATCATATAAATTACTGCGGTATTTGCAATTAATAAAGTTTTCCTTATATACAAAATGAACAATATATATTCTTTTCACTTATAAATCGTTATTTCCAGGTCATAAGAGGCCATAAGAAGTCATAAAAGGTTAGTTGAAGGACCATTATAAGTGTCTCGAATACGCGAACAAACATGTCACATTAAGTCGATCGATGAATCTCAAAAACGCGAACACATACGCTAGCCGTCGTATTGTTGTATTTTGAATATCAAAAAAGCTTTTCTTATATAAACATACACTGCTGAAAATTCCCGCATAAAACTTCCACTAACTGTATTGGAAGTTGATTTTCGAAATGTAGGGTAACGCTTGTATTGTAGAAGTGTTGGAGAATTCCAAACATTTTTAACAGTGTAGTACACATTTTTTTATCCCCAGGCGCTAAAAATTACTTTTCAAAAGCCGATCTAGCTCAAAATGCTTTTAGACCTGCACATCAATCGGAGTTATAATTCATTCAAATTTGATGACTATAGTTCGTTTACCTTTCGAGATATGGTGAATAGAAAAAAGTTACATTCATACACATACACAGATTTAAATTATTTAGAAATTGTATTTTCAAACTCCTGGGGTCAAATTATATCGAAAAATTTCAGAAAATTATATTTGAAATTTTAGGTCATTACAAACCTCCCTCTATGAGGAGGCAAAATGTATTCGAAGCTTTTTTCTCACATAATAGTAGGCTTGAGAATAATCCTTAGACACAAAGTAGTTACACTAAGGTAATTAAAGATTTACTTTTTTTGCTTTTTAAAAAAAAATGAAAAAGTTGTTCTAAGCGGGGAAGGAATGAAAACAAATTCCTTCAGGAAAGATGTTCAGTATTCCATATTCCATGTTCAGTATTGTTCCATATTCTGGGTTGAGGAGAAAAGATGAAGAAAACAGGAACTCTAAAGAACAATGGCTTTACTCTTTCTTTAACAGGGGGATCAAAAGGCCTGCAACAAAATATGTATAAGGAAGAAAAAAAGAACATAAGCACTTGCTAAATTTTATTCTGACAAACGCCTGGCGATTCCTCTTATGAAACCAGCATTTCATGTTTCAAAACTTTCTGCTTCTGACACAAAATAAATTCATAAAATAATTCCTTTATCGAAATAAACGAATCAGAATTAATATTTTCTGTGGTCAGTTTCTGCATTAAATATTGAAAAGGAAAATAGAGCATATACCGATATTGTTTTTACCAAACATGAATTTTCCCTTGTGTATAATACATCGTCTGTTTTTGCTTTCAGACGGAGTTGATTGGGAAAAGCTGCCGGGGGGATCGCCGAGCTGTAGAGCGAAGTTCGATCCCCTTATTGAGGTTTTGTTTCTCCATTGTGATATTAGAACAATACGGCAGCGGGTTTCAAAGGAAGATCTTGGACTTTTTTTCCAAGTATTTTTTCAAAATAGGATATCACCAAGGCTTATTCTAATAAGCAATTTAGGTTGTTCTCGAGAAATGAGATACAACAATGAACAAATTTAGAAAATAATTCAAAGCTTTTCAGAAATGAAGTGTCCAGGCATACCAAAAATATTGGGCATATGCTCACCGAATTTCAGTGAACCTAGACACGGCCTTCAAGAAAATTCTCAAGAAGAACGTTTTTCTTAATTACCTAAAATCGATGGTTATTCAAAATCGTGTTTTCCATCTTACTTTTAATTCCATTTTTAAGGTTTTCCATTAAGTGTTTCTGAAAACCAACGATGTTTTTTCTCGCTCATAAGAGGTTTACCTATTGTAACCGAAAAAATGTTATATATGACCATTGCCCAAACTCATTCACTATCTCTTGCTGTCATTCTTCCTCATTTTTTCCTTTTTCCTCTCTTTATTCCCTTTTACGGGCTGATGTGAAACTAAAAGTAGATGGGCGACTGTGTGCAGAAAAGTCTTATGTATCCAAGCTTGAAAGCCTCATTACGGCTACCCTGCTAGAAACAAAAGGAATCACATTTGGTCGGAAATAGCTGGAATTCTCTACGGCACGGTATGATACGCTATGCGGTAATAATGTAACCTCGATAAGGCCACGAATGAGTGATAAAGGCAAGAGGATATGAAAAAGACACACGGATAAAAGGAAAAAAACATCCTCCGTCCTGTTGTATGCAGCAGCTACAAGCAAAATTTACTCTCCACTTGAACAGATTACCCTAGCCCACAATGTACGAAGCGAAAGAATTTATGGAAAAATTTCATGTGAAAGATGTATTAATATAATAAAGAGTGTATAGTTCAATTTCTTCATAACACGAGAACAATTTTCTTTTACAAAAAAATATCACTTACGAGTAAATGTGGCTGCGTGTACCGACATTTCGGTACAAGTAGCCAAATTTTTTTTATACAAACAATGAAAGCTGGAAGAGGGACAGAATTATATTTCAAAGGTTTTATCAAAACAGTAAAAATAATTAAAAAAAGAAATAATTGAAGAGTGCAGTCGACAGTGAATAAATTAAAATCTAACATTTCACATTACACTAATCAACATTTTTTATACATTCCCTTAACACTACCTTGGTGTAAAAATGATACAGTAAGTCAAATTTCTTTTAGTCATATAAGTTTTATTGACAAAAATTGTATCGCGATCATGACATTATATTTGTGCATTGCTATTTCTGAAATGTATCCACTGAAGAAATCAAAGTTGTTTGATAGATTTCTTCACGCGCTCTCTATTATTATAAGAATTCTTAAAAATAAATATTTGACATTCAAAGATGAAGGTCAACAATGATCTTGACTTTTTTCATCTTGACGTTGTTCGAAAATTGTTCTCAGTTAGAAAGAAAGCTTGGCTTTTCCGTTCGAGAAGCTTCAGATTCAGAAGTAAAATTTTATTTTTTATTGATGAAAATAATCGTTTAGAAGATCAGTGCGCGGGCGCAAGCGTCATTGGATATACCGAAGCACTAAGAACTTATTTTTTCCAATAGAAAATATAATTTTATTTTCTAATCTCAAGGTACTTAAAGGGAAAAAATGCAAGCCTTATTTCTAGCCTGAACAAATTTCAAAGAAAGTTTCCTCCTATGAACGACTATGAACGACGATAACCTCTCAGTTCTTGAAGCGAAAAACCTAACCATACTTTTGTGATAGAAAAACGAAAGATATGGATATTTTTTAAGAAAGTTACATTTGTTTTTCATTTTTATTTCCGAAGGTCAAATATTTATTTAAAAAAAATGCTTATGATCAATGGAAAGTACGTGATAAAAAATGAATAATAAAAAATTTTTAGATCCTTCTTGGATGAATAACGTTTGCTTGTAAATTTTTCTCTACCTTGTGTCATTTTTCCAGAAGTTCATTTTTTTATTTTTAATGTTATTTTTTACGATTTAAGCAAAAACTACGCGTGCTATCGAAAAGTAATTGACGACAAATTTTTAGATCTTTCTTGGGTGCATAACTTTTGTCCTCTTATCTTTTTTTGTATCTTGCATTGTTTGACTGCAAAATTGAATTTTTTATTTTCCAAGATATTTTTTTATGGTTAAAACCAGAACTGTTATTCAGAAAACGCTGGTCAATGAACTCGATATTTGTTTTTGGTCCCTAAAACTGTGTGCCAAATTGAAACCTAATAAAAGCGACGACGACAACGCCAAGAACAACGATAACACACAGACACCATCGTAGGAACTGTGTTTTTCAGTTCAGTGGTCCTCAAAACGTGGAGGTTTAGATATCCGCGATAGTTAATTTTCACATAAAACTAATACCTTCTCGTTATGATGAGAATGTGAGTATTACAAAATTAGAAAGGAAAGAGGTAAAAAACATATCTGGTGGAAATATATTGTCACAGTAAAATACAGTAACGTCCATAAAGTAGAAAAATGTGACAATTGTAAATTTTTGTCATTTTTAGTTACAGTTTGACTGTTCCATTCAATATGGGATCGAGTTTGGGTGAGTGCGTATAAATAATCAGGTTTCAATTGTTCCGTATGTGAAATAAGGCCTATTTTTACTGATTTTCACGTTTTTACTTTCGATGATAGAACAAAAACAGTTCGTTCTGCAGCACGTTGTGAAATTCAAGAAACATTTTTCTCGAATATTAACCATTGTATAGGAATGGATAATATTTTATTACGTGCATCAGAACGGTATACTTTTTTGTTTTATTGCAACAAATCAAGCTGTCAAAAAATATACCTAATTTCGTATACGTATATAGCGAACGACTATGAAACCTGATACTTTACAAGGACTCAGTCGAACTTGATTCCATATGAATTGTATCGAACGATCGAAGTAAAACTGGTGAAAAATGTCCAAATTCTAGTGAAAACTTGTACCTTCTATTGGAATAATTTTTGTGATTTTCCATTGTTTGTAAACAAATTTTTTTAAATGTCATAAATTCACTGAAATAATTCTACAAACTACAGGTTTTTTTAGAATTCAGTCTTTTATTCAATTTTATTTGCTATCACAAAATTGGTATAAAAATGATAATTTCAACATTTTTATATTTAATGGTAATTCATTGTACATTCATTGTGAAAATGAATTTATATGAAAGAGTAATTTAATTACTTTGATTACTTTGATTACTTTGATTTTTTTTCTCTGTGGTTTGACCCCTGAGCCGGTACTTCTGGAAATTTTTCTATGGACTTTTAACGAGGTTCTGGTGGTTTGCATCCCACATTAAGCTGTATGGTAGCTGAATAGTAAAGAAGGCCCAATATGTTTATCTATGCATACTGCTCTTATCAGATCACTTGATTGCATTACAAAAATGTGGCTGTGACTGATGATATATACTGCGAGAGCCCCGTGCAGACTATTCAAAAATCTAACTCTAACAAAAAATTCCTTCGACATGTTGGGTTGTAAATATCTAAAGCCTGTGAAAAAATTAGCTTTCTCATCTTCTTAACCTTCATTGAGTTCATCACAACAAGGATATGTACATAGCAGACAGAGATACAATAATAAACCAAAAAGGGATGTAAATCAAATATAAACTAAATTAAACAGAATAAAAAAAACTATTCCTTGAATAGATCGATTTCGAGATCATTGTGAAATTGAAGAGGAACCAAGGATGTGATGCCCTGATCATGCACGGTAATTCATTATCTAAGCAGACTCAAATTAATTAGATAACAAACTGCACTGATAAAAATGCATTATACCTTTTATGATCTTAAATTATTAAATATGGGACGGCAGTCTATAGATATTAAACCGTAAAATTACGATTGTATTTTTTAAATTCTGCATCATAAAACTCAATATCTAGATTGCTGTCTATAGATTGCTGTCACAAAATTCAAAATCTAACATTATTAACATACACTGTGTACCTTTACTTAGAATTGCGTGTGTTGACCCTTTCTACGAAGAGACAAATCAAGTTTTTACGCAGAAGCGTTCGGTCGTTTCATCCCTTACAGAGGGGATGGAGTAGAGATCTGTGGAGTTTATTAAGCTGCTTAAAAGGCTTAAATATGAGTATTTCTACGGAAAGTATCATTTTCTCTATAGAAAAAACCAAAACAAATCTTACAGCACACTATTCAACGTTTTTCCCTTCAGTATAAATACATATAAAACGCATTTTTCGGCACGGTCAATATTTTTAGCATGCGCGCAGTTCACACAAAATACTTAAATTATTATGTCCATAAGCTCAATTGAGTGAATAATATTTTATGAATGGAAGATCGAGGAGGGTTGTTTTTTCTTCATAAATCATCAGGACACTTTCCAGTAGTGTGTAAATTACTATCTTCTTGGTAAAAAATATATAACGAGTGTCGGCAATGAAATGATGCGGACTTTGTTTGAAAAATGTGTAACTAATTACTAAATTTTAAGTCACCCATCATTATACTTCATCTTTTATTTTATATCAAGGTCGGTTGTTTCTACAACACTAACATTATATCCTGACGTAAATTAAACAGTTCAAAGAAAATATTATATCTTATTCATTATTCTTACAATGAAGTATTGCTAAAAATGACAGGAAAGTGAAACTTAATCTATCTTGCAAATGCTTCTTTTTATCTTGTGCTCAGCTTTCTTTCAAGCTTCTGCTCGACGTTTTATTGCTTGCTTTCGCCTTTTCCGCAGTGAAAGCTCGTTATTGATATTATTTTTGTCTAACAATAATACATATTAATATATTCAATGATATAATGTATTTATTCTCTGATAATATTTGAGATAAATTACTTCGATATTCGTCCGAAACTACGATCACATCAAATATTTGGTAAAAAATGTATGATTCTTTAGTGAAAATTAGTATGAATACAAGAAAATACTTTCAAGCAAGTACACATCTTCGTTGTAATTTTAGTAACAAAAAGCACCAGCCACTTCAAGAAAGACAAACAAGTATATATGTTATTATATAAACGCAAATAATATGGATAATTTGATTGAACAATAAAATCTTCAGTTCAATAATAATTAGTTATAACTTCTTTTTTGCTAAGTACTATTCAATATACAAAATTATGTCACGTGATAATATGAAAATTGTATTATATTTTACTATATTATATTATAGATACTGATATTATAATTCTTACTGTAAAAACTAGAGATCTCTTTTTATGGTATCATTCTTTTCGTGTCCTGTTCTTGAATATAATGACTTTATGCTTTTATTTTCAATGTAAAAGAAATGAATCTGGTTAGGATATTTTGATGTTGACCAGGGTAATTGATAAGTGAAGACGTTATTTGGAATTATTCAATACTGTTGATTACTGGTCCCTATTTTTACTGAAAAATAACTAACTGCAAGGTCTCACAGTTTATTTTGTGACGTTTCGACCATTTATCGACGCTCCTAATCAAAAAAATAGTAAAGAGGACTATACATTCAACCTTCAGTTTTCAAAAAAATGTTGCGATGTCTAGTGTTAAAAAATTTTCGTTTAAGTGAAGTAAGGCCAGAATTTATATAATTATAATTTCAGAACGTGTATATAACATACTTAGGTTCAATGAATCACTTTGACATCGTCCGCGGGACGGACATGATTAAACTTTTATTTAACAAACAGAATAGATGTTAGAGTGTGCATGTATCCATGCATGTTATTCCTTCCAATGAAATGGAACTTTTTTGTAAAACAAAATTTGTTTTTTGATATGTAACTTTAAAAAGAAACCAGTTATATACATATTTTATCTATGATTTTGACAAAATGCACACGATTTTCGTCGCACATAATTTTCTTCGCGGGGACGTTTTTTGGCCACCGAAATACAGCAATATAAGCAAAAAATTTAATTCTACCTTGATGCGCGCGATTATTACAGCTGCTGGCGCTGGAGTGGATATTTTCGCGAAATCTTTGGTGTGGACATTTTAACCATGAAATGAACATAACTTTTGCGCGCACTGCGATATCAACTTTATTCATGGTACAATTTTACGGCCCGAAATACTATTTAATTGCTGTGAGCATAGAAAAGTGTGCTTCAAATATTTTTGGAGTAATGTACGAAGATAAAGGGGAAATTTTTTTTGCTAAATTCAAAATTTTCTATATTTGAATGTGTGAGACTTTGATAATTTTAGAAGCACATCTTTTCCCTTCATATGGTGACTGCTGGCCAGCAGAATCTAATGCAAAATTAATTTATTTTTGACCTGGGTAGTTGCGCGCCTTTTGCACAACTATAGTCCTTTGAGCGGACATTTGGATTCTAAAAGCGGTGACGCGACTTTGAGATTCATTGTTGAGTTGTGAATCAAAGTACAATTTCACATCTATGGAATTTCAATAGCCTATGCTTCACTGTACTAGCATGGTTTCTTTCAGAATTTTCAATCATTGCGCAGAAAAGCTGGTGAAAAATATTACACAGGTATGTTTTTTGGGGTTTTGCCAACTGTTATATGTTATATCATTTTATGAGGATTTCTGTGATGACAAAACTTTCGTTCCTATTTCAAGGAGTCTGTCTGTGAATTGTTATGCAATATAACTTGTATTTTAAGTGTGGGTTTGTCTATAATATCACGGTGACAGAAAAAGGACACCTTCCGTGGAAATGCCCATGTATGAAAAGGTGGAGTCTCCTATCGATGTGTTTAATCGCGTTTTTTATAGCTTGCCATTAGTTCTTGTTGTGAGCGATTTTCTAGCCAGCTTATCTTCTACAAACAAGAATAATTCAAATAAATATTCGGAAATACCCTGCAAGAGAACTCTGAAGGAGAGGACACAAAGTTGCATATCCCACCTGTGTTCCATTTTCAGCCAGTCAGTTTCTTGATTTTGGTGGTTACGTATTCCTTGAAAGTCCAACTAGAATGCATATTGAGACCTATGTTTTTTGCTTCAGCTGCGATGGACAACAGGGTCCTGCCAATCCCAAAATTGGGCTAACAATTATCTTCAATGTTTCCTATAGGGAGTATAGCGGACTTAGCAGAGTTAGCGACAATGCCATGGACAAAACTGCAGTGCCGGAATTCAGGTCTTTCACCTTGTAGTTGACGTATAACTTCATATCGTCCTTCGCCTTGCTCCCGAATACCGCCTCCACAACTGACAGAAATTTTATCAAGGAGTCTGATGGGTCGGTGGTGTATATAGCACCCTTCGGAACCCCTTTACATTGTAGCCGCTCAGTTGACGATCAGAAGGTTAAACTATCCGATATTTCAACTTCCTGGCTCCTATTCTATAGGAAACCACTAATTCAAGACATTTCCTTCTCGGGGATTCGCTCAGACTTTACTTCTTGGCTTTAGTTTATATCGAGTAGGGATACAACGTTGACTTCCAAATTGTCCAATGACAGGCCTATCTCGTCTGAGACATGGAGCAAGGTTGTAGTCGCCGGAAAACTTTTACTGAAACCTGCTGAAGTCAAATTTTTTCCAACATCTTTGACAGGTATGTGAGAATTTTAATCGGGATGAGATCTTTGTAGGAATTTAGGTGGCCACTTTTTGCAAGAGGGAGAACAATACCTACCTTTTACACTGTGAGGAATACCCCTCTCCTTAAAGAGGAGTTCATAATATCGAGTGAAGCTATAATTATTATTTTACTATTAGGCCATTTCCCTTTCGGGATAGGCGTGACTTGCTCGGTGTTATTTATTTAAATGACATTGTCGTTCCGCAACACTACTCCAATCCAGAGTAAACTACTCTAGCTTCCTTCACATCCATGCATTTTTTCATGCAAGCTCTCGTATTTTTATGGCTTCTTTTCTTCCAAACATCCCGACAATCCGTACGTTTATGCAAGCTTAAAACACAGTCGAGTTTAAACGTACGCACCGGCAAGGGGAAGGGGACATAGGTTGTGTCCGGACGTATAGACACGACTTTTATTGAGTCATCTGTCAACATGAATCATTGTGTCATTCTATCATCAGAAGAATGAAATTACATGATTTTAATCAAGTGCTGTAAGCGGAAGTGATTAAAGAGATAAATATGAGAGACAGAACTGATAACAGGTCTCGAAGTAGTAAAGTATTAACTTTAATGTTGACGTGCGTTTCCATACCACAATAGCAGTCACGTGTGCCTAACTTTGAGGGTGGCACGGGCGTGGCGCGGCGCGTCGATGTGAGAAAATACTGATAGGCCACTTGCAATAATCAGATCAATCTACAGAAGCACGCACGGCTTGAAAGGTGGATCGGGAAGTAAGATAAATATATCTTGAAATATTTTAGGTATTCAAATCAACGCAACGCATTAATATCACTTAACCTAAAAACAAATCAGCAAAAATACAATTTTCGATCCGAAATAGAATTTTCAATTTGATATTATCTCTAGACTAATCGCCTTTTATCGAAGCTTTACACTGACAAAAAATGGTTACTTGGGACAACTATTGAGTTAGTAGGATATGGTACTGCTATTTTATTAGTTGGCACAATAATTCCATTCCTTGCGCTCACTGTTCAGTGAGTACCAGCAACTAAGAAAATGGTTTCCCCAACTAATAAAATAGCAGTACCATATCTTACAAACTAAGTAGTTGGCTCAACTAACCATTTTTTTCAGTCAAGAAGATTTTTTTGTAATGAATACATCAGTTTAATTGTGAAGGATTTTCAATATGAATTTGATAAACCAATATTAATTATACATATACTATACCTGATATATCAGCAAATTAAATTATGATATGGAAATTTTAGATCTTAATAACTTTCAAATATATCTAACATCAAATTATGTCAATTGATTTGAAATTTAATGAAAGAAATGTGACAATGGACATAAAGCCACAGGGCATTGTCCCACTCTGTATTATGAGGTATTGCATAAGGTATGAATTTCAGTGAGCGCACATAATCAATAGCTAACATCAGCAGCTGGAACTGAATACAGATGTGAATGGGTCTTAGTTCCAATTCAATTATATCAACCCTTCATGTCATTTACAAGCTCTAATTTCTATTAATCATGAAGTACATAAGCAATCAAATAAGACAAAATTCAGTAATTTAAAAAAATTATTAAGTATATTTGCGAACAATAAATTACATTTTGGGAATGGTGATTTAAATCTACGAAAAGCTCTATATACTACAATTCGTGAACTTGATTAATTAATTTATTCACTACATCTTATATCGTATGTTCTTTCGGGTTTAAAATAATCTTCGTATGCAGATGATACTTACTGTTAGATTTGTCGAGAAAAAAAATACCAGATACCGAGAACACTAAAATAAACACAAAATTAATAGAAAATCAATTCAGAATGTAGTATTGTCGCATACTATAATCGGGTTTCGTGGAAATTATTGGAATGGGAATCGCATCTGAATGGAAAACAATCGGTTAATTCGAGCTTGGATATGATGAATCGGCCTAATTTCGCGAACGGAAGGTCACGTACCTCCAGTAAATCTTGGTCACCTACAGAGGTGAACTAAAGGTCTCTTGTTCATGTCAAAAGACAAAACATTTGCTGCCTACGGCTGCTTATAAACCCTCTGGCCAATCGCGCCCCCGGAGCAGCATGTACACGCAAATTCGAGCTGGTGCTTGCGCCTGCAGGAAGCGATTCCTAAATCATATCAACGCGGAAACACATGCAACGCATTCCCGAAACTGTTTGCGAGTTTCTACGTGCACTAACACAAGAAGGAAAACGTGCGCGTGCCCGAGCCACTACACATATCTCCCTATTTCGTAGCTGCAGCCATGCCTCTGTTGCGTCGCAACGTAAAATGCCACCCCTGACCACCCTTGAAGCAACGAACGAGCAGCACCAGCTATAATCACCCAATACGTCCCACCGATGAGATTAATGTCGCTATACTTCTCCCACCCCCAGATTCTACCAAGCAACTCAGGCTGCGAACACTGTTGCTACCCCGTTGGGAAAACACTGTCTCAATTTTCCTAAATTTCAGGAAGGACGCTTGTACGTAAACTGGTCCCCTGTTCCCCTTGGTTTACATTGTACTATGAAATCGCTAAGCATTAACAAAATTGTGAGCAGCATTAGACTCACCAAATAATATAGTGTTTCATCTAAAGCTTCGGTATTAAATGAAACCATTTTATATACGATTGAAGAACCTTAGGGGACTGCTTGTGTTTAAAATATAATTAAAAACTTTTGCAGCTTGATGGTCTAAAACACTTATTTGTGATCAATTGCATATCTTCAACGTTTCAGACTGGTGTCTCTTTCTCTTCAAAGACTCTAAAAGTGATAAGATTTAGTTCTAAGAATTTAGAAATATTAGAAAAATCAACGTCGCGACAAATGTTATCTGAAATAGTCATAGGTGAATGAGTTCATGTGGGTGGTTATGGATTGACTGGTATCAGTCCAAAACACCGAATGAATAAACGTCTTCGATCGTCAAAATACAAAATTTTTTTTTAATAGAATGTTGTATGCTTAAAAATGATTTTGATTCAAAGTTACAATTAGATTGTGCTGTATAATCGAAAAAATTATAAGTACACTGTGAAAGATAAATTTTTTCTCAGGGGTAACTTCATGTATTGAAATAGGACTCAGGAAAAACAGTCTCGAGTGGTACTAAAGAAAATAATGGGACCACTGGTAGAAATCAAGGTTCATATGTATTACTTTGAAAATAACAGCATGAAGTTGTTCGATTCAGAAGCAGGAAATTAACAACATTGTGAGTAGCATTGACGAAAAAATAATTTTTTGCCAACAGCTTCTGTTGAAGTCAAATAATTTTACATACTTCAACTCAAAGTTGACATTTTCAAATCAGGATTACATTTTTCACCCTTAGCACTGTTCAATAATACTGTCCAATTTACAATGTGCTAGTCATTTGTGATTAGCATTACACTAACGGAACAATACTGTTGGATGAAAATTTCCTGCAAATAGGTCAAACAATTTTATATACTTAAAAATTTTTTTTTCTTCGTCGCTTTGTTTGAGAGAAAATATTGTTAAAAATCGGAACCGCGAAACACTCATTCATATTGCAATCACGTGACCTAAAAGTTGACAGGGATTCTAAAATATTCAAATAAATACCCAATTGGCTTCTAACCATAATTTTGATGAGTAAGTTATGCCAAGTTATGCGAAAGTTTTTCTAGCTAGGGTACTTCTTCAATTAATACATTTTTATAGAAGAATCGACATGTTTTATTTACTGGTGCAAACCTTGAGTCACCATTTTGACGCGTACTTACGAAGTCTAGATTCCTTTTTAAAGTACTTTATAATCATACTGATATTTTTAAAAGATTTTCACTATAAGCATTCACAATCACCTCTTTTAACAGTATTATATATATTCTATTTCGAATTTTAAGAATCTTAAATAAGATTAAAATCAAATTCAAAATCCTATTTAACGTCCAATACTCAAGGTAATATATAGAATTCCG
This sequence comes from Andricus quercusramuli, assembly GCA_932178445.1. NCBI lineage: Eukaryota > Metazoa > Arthropoda > Insecta > Hymenoptera > Cynipidae > Andricus > Andricus quercusramuli. The sequence goes on along the minus strand of CAKNXH010000307.1, from coordinate 5,285 downwards.
GAAAATAAAACGGGAATGCAACGATCAAATTTGGACAACCACAACAAAACACGCCTGTTGCAATCCGTGAAAACAAAGAAATTAGTTTCTCTTGACCAAAATGAAAAAGAGGAATGAAAAGTGAGAAGAAAACCAACCAAATCCCCTTCCTTCTCTTTTTTATTTCTTTCGACTTTTTCATTTGTATTATTATCAAATCTCAAATTGGAATCATTTTTGATATTTACTATCGTTTCGGTGCTCATACAGCACCCCTATCAAGGTGAGAAAAAATTACAGCAGGGCGGAACAGCAACGAAACAACGACGCTCTCTCCTCGATAACTGAGATCTAAGGGTGGGTCAAAAGGCAAATCCGTTATAAAAACATCAGAAATAAGAGAAAGTCAAGATTCATGAAACCCTATTGCTCAATGTAATTAATAATACTAGAATAACTTCTGTTTGATTTATCCAAATAAGTTTTCAAATTAATAGACAACTTAGTTTTTTTTTAATATAAAGCATTTCCATGAATTCTCTGTCTCTCTCATTCCTTTTACTATGTAAAATTTCAAGATTATCACAGTCAATCTCATGGTCAACATCAACAAACCCATTTGTATGTTTAGCAAGAAAACTCTTATAAAAACGCCCCAAACGAACATCACCCTTGTGTTCCTCCATCCTAAGATTAAGAAGTTTGCCAGTCTACCCCACGTAAGTCATCTTACAGATCTTGCAAGTGATCTTATAAACAACACAAATTTATCTAAAGGATCTTTACAAAAAGTTATGTTGTTTGTTTTTGATTTGTTGAATTACAATTGTAATATGTTCCTCAATTAAATTTTGTGGGTAATGATGAAGGAAAAGTACATTCCTAACAATATTCAAATTCTTGTTGTGAAATGAAACGTGGAACAAACCTGGAGTTCTGTTCACTAAGTTTTTGATTACTGCAATTTTGTTTTGAAATGTATGAGCCGAAAAGAAATTTAAAATTCTACCTGAATATATACTTTTCCTATACCTTTTGGAAGTAATGTTACCTCCGGACCTTACGTGTAAAATGCAAAGGTCCTTTGTTATTCGTGGTGCTCGCCTTTGGAACAAACTACCTTTAACCATTAGAAATGCACCTTCACAGTTCCATTTTAGAAAACTCCTTTTTGGTTACTTCTTCAACACATCAAATCCTACCCTCGAAATCACACATTAGTAATACTTAAATTCATAATTAGAATATATATGAGTATGTGTATGAATGCGTAGTTACTTTTAAGTATGTACATTTGCGTATGTATATTTATAGTAAACTTCTGTTGATAGCCCGGATCCAGTTTTTTGTATTATAGTTTAGTTCTTCACCTTTGTTAATAACTACTTTTTATTTCAATCGTCAAATAGACCGACGTCACATTTTAAATGTAATATGTATCACCTGTTCCTTATAGGGCTATTTAGCCCTAGGAACTTTACATGAATAAACACAAAAACCAATACAATTACTTCCATGTCCAAAAAAACTGATTTTATTATTTTTCTCTATTTCATGGGTAACCTGAAGTTTTAGATGAAAATTGTTGAGAGCATTACTGACTGCCTGCAACTTTTCTACAGGAATACATAATAAAGTGACATCAACATACTGAAAGTGAAAGGGCAAAACAAAATATAGCTTCTTGAAAGCAAATACCTCTAAATCTTCCATAACTATTTCTGATAAAATCGGAGAAATGACTGAACCTATGGGAGTACCAAACTTTTGCCTATAAAAGGATCCATTGAATTTAAAATAAAATGAGTTCATAATAAAAACGATTCCTTTAATGAAATCTTTTTGAATTAATCGAGCAAGTGTTTTTATTTGGTCCTGTATATTTAAAATTGCCTGTTCAACTAATTCAAGTGGTGTACTCGGAAACATTACAACAGCATACGAAGAAATCTTACATGGTCATTGGTCATCATGAACAGTATTTTGGATAATAATTTTTTTGAATTCTCAGCTGTTTTTGATATTGTATTTCGGACATGGAATTGAGTCTTTAAGTATCAAATCAGACTTTTCTTCTAAACAGGTTGCGGGAGTGTTAATAACCATAACGTCGTGCAAAAACAGTGTCTTCAGTATTTATATCAGTCCCTCTTATATTTTGTCCTGAAATTCCATTCTTTCTCTAATTATCTATAATCTTGAACGTGTTTCTTCTTAATCGATTCAACAGATATTCATTCAATAAATCAAAATTATCACGATTGGAAAATGAATCCTCCATATCCCTAATGTAATCTAATTTTTCATACAAACTATAAAGTTGCCTTCATCAGCATTCATGCAAACTATATCAGGGTTGTTTTTGCGAAAACCTTTCGTTAACATGAAACCTTCAGAAACTACTGATGTGTATAATTGATTCAACATCTTTGATTATTTCCATCATTTTTTTCGACTCAATAAAGTTAAACGAAAGTTATTCTAATATCAATAATAACATTTGGCAATAGGGTTTCATTAATCTTGACTTTTTCTTATTTCTGATATATTTATAACGGATTTGTCTTTTGACTCACGCTTAGATCTCAGGTATCGAGGAGAGAGCGTCGTTGTTTCGTCGCTGCTCTCACCTGCTCTAATTTGTTCTTACCTTGATAAGGGTGCTGTATGAGCACAGAAACGTTAGTAAATATTATAAATGCTTTCATATTGTGATTTTATAATAATAAAAATAAAAAAGACGAAAGATATACGGAAGAGAAAGAAGGGGTTTTGGTTGGTTGCATTCTCATTTTTCTTTCCTCTTTTTTATTTTTGTCCGAAGGAACAAATTTTTTTATTTTCAGGAATTGTAATAGGAATATTTTATGGTGGTTGTCCAAATTTGGTCGTTGGATTCTTATTTTATTTTCAGGAATTCTATAGATTAATATATATTTCTTAATTCATACAGGCCGTCCATTTACAATCTTTAGCAGAAGCTCAAATTACCACATTAAATTAAAAATAGTAAACAAAATGAAAAAAATAATCTATTGACGTATGTCAAATACGAATTTTACGAAATATACTATATACATATTGTAAAAGTGATATATGACTTTGCAAATAACCCTACTTCAAGGCGCTTCTTCTACATTGTTCATTAATACAGCTTATTTTACATTATGCTCGAAGTTATCATAACCGTGAATAGCATTCGACCGGAAAAACAATACAATTTTACAAATAGATTCTGTAATATGTCAAACAATTTCACATCTAATCAAAAAAAAATTGTTTTTGAATGACACTGACATTTTTATCTTACAGCGATCATTTACAGTGCTCATGTTAAATTTTGCTGGGTGTTGAGAAAATTGTGATTTACTTTGGTCAAGAAATAATGTTTGATTAAAAGCTTTTGTCATAGTCAAACAATTTTACATTCTTTCAAATGTTGTAGTTTCCAAATCGCAATCAGATTATGCTCCTTCTGAATTGCTTAGTTATACTGCATACTTCACATTGTGCTAGACATGAACAAAATCCTGAATAAAGTTTGTGTAAAAGTACAACACTGCTTGACCAAAAAATTCTGTAAAAATTAAAAAATTTCACATCCTTTTAAATATTTTTGGTTTCAAATAACAATGACATATGGCTTGATTTTTATACCTCATTTTACATTTCCATCGACATTTTAAAAATTGTAACCTGGAATGATAAAAAAATACAATGAGAAACATGTTGGTTCAACTTTATAGGGTTTAGGTACCAATTACCTAGAAATTAGGAGAATATCAAACTTTAAAATAGTCTTTCTTATAAACGATATCTATCATAACTGAAAAATTTGGTTTCTTAAGAGAAAATTTATCTACGTTAATTTCTCTGTTTATTTTCATATAAATATTGAAATAAAAGATAAATTTACAAAAATATTCATTATTCATTATTATTTTAATTATTCTGTGATATAAAGAATAGAGTTTCATGAAAGCCTGAGTAGAGATAACGTTGATGGAATCTGTTTCGCTGAAATCTTTTCTCGAACCGTCATAATTTGTTGATATACTCTCTAACATGACACAGCTTGTTGAATGACATATAATATATATTCATAATACGAATTAAAACTGAAAATCCTTAGGAACCAATTTTTTATCATATACAAACAGGTGATAGATAACCAAATAATAAATATTAAATACATACTTATAATCTAAAATTATATAAACAGACTTTCTTCTGGTTTCTTTTTATTGAAAGCAAATATCAATCATGGCGATATCCATGATTGACGTCACACTATGACTTTTAATTTGTACCCCTCTAACCTTCTATTTAGCATTGTGTCCATATAGAAGCATCCGCAGAATTTACCTCCCCCTCCCTCTAAGTGCATGAAGTCGTTTATGGACGACGCCAATGCTCTAATTCACAAGATAAGAGAATCCTTGAAGTACCAAATGATTGAAATTTTATAATTTTTATAACCGTGACGTTTACTTTTCACATGAACCAACCAAACTAAAACGTCCTCTCGCGATCCATAAACGACGTCTAGTGCATACACGAAAATGTCGATGTCACCACTTAACGAATCAAGTCTAAGATGTTCCCAAATATCCAATGTTTTATTGAAATAAATACTAATAATCTTTTTTCAAATAATTTATTTATTAAGAAATTTTGTATGATCACTTCCAATCATTGGTAGAATCATTTGTACAAAAAAAAAATTATTATTGTTAAACAATGGTGAATTAGACTCGAATAAATTGTTTTAGTTTAAAATAAATCAAATAATTGTTTTGTCCTATATCAATGATAGACTTTCTTTATGCAACAATTCTTCTAAGATCAATCAATTCAGTCAATTTGTATTTGCAAATATATATGATGAATTTGTATCAATAAATATGAGCTTAGATATAAATAAGAAATTAAAATAAAAAGTATTGAATGAGAAAGGAAGAGTATTCTGTTTTGATCTTATCAGTACTTAGAATCCTGAAATGAAGTTGTATCTGAAGAATACTGGCAATTTTAGAATGTATAATGATGATGGAGAGGTTGCCACGAAACGTCTACTTTGTACGTCCACCAAGTGTATGTAAGCTTATTACTTTTATCATAAACCCCAAAGATAATTTTTATCCATGAGTGTCTAAAAAATATCTTTGGGATTAACTGTACTTTTTACCTTAAAGAAAAATTGCACAACAATTTCTATAAGATATTGATAGAAATTTTTTATTTGATGTATTTACATCATAAATCGGATGCATTTTGTGGAAAACTTGACCCGCAGCAATTTCAAA
>CAKNXH010000306.1:337589-354232 GCA_932178445.1 Andricus quercusramuli | reverse complement strand
TAATTTTCGACAAAATTTTGACTTTCTACAAAAATAATCAAAATTTCAACAAAATAAATTAATCTTCAACCTAATGGTTGAACTTCCATACGGAAAGTATTAATTTTCTTAATAAAAATATTAATTTTCATCAAGAAAGTTGATTTCCAATAGAGTAGTTGAATTTTCTATAATTTTTAAACTAAGAGGAGGAATTTTCCACTAAAGAGTTAAATTTCCAACAAAAAAGTTAATTTTTGACAATATTTGGACTATTTACCAAAATATTCGTAATTTTCACAAAATACATTGGTTTTCAACCAAATGGTTGAATTTTCATACTAAAAATAATAATTTTCATCAAAGAAGTTAATTTCCACCTAAATAGTCGAATTTTCTACCACTCTCAAGCCAAAAATAGTCATCTGAATTAAAAGACACTGTGTTGGATTTCAAATTAAATCAACTTTTATATTTTTCGTTAAGAATTTATCTGGTTTGGTTGAAAAGTAACTTGTTCATAAGAAAATCATATTCTCGGTTTAAAAATGCAAATGTTTTGTAGAAAACGCGTCTATAAATTTTATGAAAAATATTTATTTTTGTTGAGAAATTCATCTGGCTTGGTAGAAAAAAATTCGGAAGAGGTTCCAGCTATTTTTTGGAAAATTCGTCTTTTAACATTTATGACGTTTTCTCATCAATCTTAGTTAAAAATGGTACTTTCCTTCCAGTGTATTAATAAACAGTAGCTCATTTTGTTCATTGGAATATTTTTTACAATGCAGAGCTATTGTTCATTAATATATTGGCCATTTTTTCGAAAAATTCAAATAAAAAGATTTAAAGTCAATGACTCTAGAAACCTATAATATTTACAAGAGTTCATTGTCATCGAACATTTTTTTGAGCTTTTTCATTGCCGTATAGGATTTCTCCACAAATCCTGGAAAAAATTTCGTGACAATTCCAGGCTTTTTCAAACTATCTCAAGTTTTATCCAGTTATAATTTTTCAATGCATGCAGCCATTCAAATATTTCGTATATTTTAAAACAATGGACTCGGAATATGTATACATTTTCGCGATTTTATTGTAAATAATTTGTTTTTCAATTAAAGGGATTCAATTAATATGTTGAATGCAAGCAGCACTGACAAATAATATTACTAGATGTTCGTAAATATATTGGCACGATCTATTATTTAAATTATTTTATTCAAAACCAGTTCAAATTCCCAACTGTTCAAGTAAAAATTTGGATTTTCATAAAAGTAGATGAATTTTCAACCGTATAGTCGAATTTTCAAACAAAATGCTGAATTTCGAACGAGAAAATATAAGTTTTAAACCAAAAACGGAGTAGTATAATTTTAAGTTTTTCAAAATTTATTTTCCACCCAAGGAAACAACAGATTTGTTTAAAAAATATATTTACTTTCATTTTCAACCAATTGGTTATATTTTCAACTGAAAAGGAGAATTTTTAACTAATATGATGAATATTAACTGGAGTACCAATGAATATTTTTTAAAGTTATAGGGCTCATTTTGTAGGTAATAAAATTTTCTATAAAGCATATGGTGAGTGCTTCAGTGATAAGATACATGCTTTAGGGATGAGATGCGGGGACTTCATGTTGCAACGTAAAAGTGAGAATCTTCGATTCCGCGCTAGAAATTTGGTCGAAGTGGTAGGGATATGACGAATTTGTGTGGGGCTGTGGAGCTATGAACTAGAGCCATGAGAGGTTGTAAAAAAACTCAAAAAATGGTTTCAGTTCAACAAAATTTTTTATGCGTTCTTTTGGTCCTTGATTTCATATCCGTTCTCTCAATTTTCACAAGCAAAATGTCCGCTCCTATATGGTGATGAAAACGCTAAAAAAAAAAGTTCGATTTCAATGAGATGTTGTAAATATCATAGGTTTCGAGGATTGTTGATTTTGAATGCTTTTATATGAATTGTTCAAAAAAATAGCGAGTATATCAATAAACAATAGCTCAGAATCGTTAAAAATATTCCAATAAACCAATTGAGCCATTGTTTATTAATATATTGGACGGAAATTATAATTGTTAACTAAGATTGAAGAGCAAACATTTTAAATGTTAAATGAGTATCATCAGACAGTCAATTTTAAATCGAACCCAAATTTTTCTAAAAAATGTATTGCAGCCTGTACCCAAAAGCATTGAGATTCATTTTGGTTATGAATTTTCCTGCTTCTTGAAATCGAAAAATTCACTGATTAACAAAAAAAATTCCCTGACAATTCCAGGTTTTCCAGGTTTTCCAGGTAGGGTAGATACCCTGAGGATCCACCAATTTTTTTACAATTCCAAAAACGGATATGAAATCACGGACCTAAAAGAATCCACAACAAAAAATTGTGTTCAAATAGAGCCATTTTTTTCAGTATTTTACAACTTTTCATGGTTCTAGCCCACAGCGCGACGGCCCTGCTCAACTTTGTCGCATCCCCACCACCTAGACTCATTCTGTCGCACGGAATCACAGTAAGACTCGTTTTGCGGAAAATAGGTTTTCGGCGTAAAATTTCTATCGCAAGACAATCGTCGAGTTGGTGGGGATGCGACAAATTTGAGCAGGGTCGACGGTTCCATTTCGTAACAATTTTTGATGAGTTCCTTTGGGTCTCTGATTTCATATCCGCTTTCTTAATTTTCAAGAAAAAAATTTCCGATCCTATATGGTGATGAAAAAGTTCAAGAAAATTGCCAATTACAAAGAAATCTTGTAAATATCATAGGTTTCTAAGATCGTTGATCTTGAATCCTTTGATTTGAATTTTCAAAAAAAAAAGGACAATATGTCAATAAACAGTAGCTCAGAATTGTTCAAAATATTCCAATAAACAAATTAAGCCATTGTTTATTAATATATTGGATGGAAATTATAATTGTTAACTAAGATTGAAGAGAAAATATTCTAAATGTTAAATAAGTATCATCAGACAGTCAATTTTAAATCGAATCCAAATTTTTTTAAAGAAATGTATTGCAGCCTGTTCCCAAAATCATTAAGATTCATTTTGGTTTGATTTTTTCTGCTTCTTGAAATCGAAAAATTCCCTGGCTTAAAAAAAAATCACTGACAATTTCGGGTTTTACAGGTTTTCCAGGTAGGGTAGACATCCTGAGGATCCAACATTTTTTTACAATTCCAAAAACGGATATGAAATCACGGATCTAAAAGAACCCACAACAAAAAATTTTGTGCAAATAAAGCCATTTTTTTAGTTTTTTACAACTTTTCATGGTTCTAGCCCACGGCACGACGCACAGTGGTCTAGGAACGACAAAAAGCTGGCCAAAAGTCGATTTTTCAACTTTATTATTTCAAGAAAATGAATTGATAAATATATTTGGCAATACTTATCCATCACGAAAGCAAAAAAAAGTGTATTAAAAAATTTGTTTCAACATTTTTGAGCCCCTGAAAGTTACGCAACTGCGAAAATCGATTTATATCGATTATCCATTACTAAATTTGAGTGATGCTGTGAGAAAAGTAATAACACAATTTTAAACAAATATGATTTATATTTGCCGCATATTATATGATCTTGCTTAATAAGATGTTTAAAATAACATTTTTATAAACATTCATAATGTTATTTAACTAACAAGGGGGTTTAGGTTGGTGTCCGACGCCAATTTTTTTGTAACTTTGCAGGTGAAAAGAGGATCCCAGACCATACAAAAAAAAATTAATTTTTTGGGCAATCGGTCATATTTGGGGTTGGAAATCACCCCTTCAATATTTTTGATACTTTTACTGTTTTAAGAGGTATCATTGTTTTTTCTTTCTTGTATTTGCACAAAATTGTTCTAATTGATTCTATATTATAATATTATCTTGAGTTTTAAAAATACTTACCCCCTAGAGTATCATAATTCAAAAAATCTACCCCTATGGAATGCTTCGCCATATGACACATAGTTTAAGATTTTGGACTTTGTTGCTGCAAACATCTAGTTTTAATCATTGATTCTATTAAGAATTATCAGTCTTATTCGAAATAACCCTTAAATTATGTGCCATCTACCACTTTAGTATTATCAATAAATAAAAAATTTAGTTATTAATCTGACATTTTTGTAAGTAATGGATTAAAATATTTAGTTTGGACAATCAATGATAATATAACTAATTATTTGTTAACGATGGCAGATGTTCTTATATTAATGAACCCCTGTTATGTGAAAACTACCCCTCAAAAACTTTTTATGTTTTGTTTATTAGGCGATTTTAATGACAATACATGTACAGGGTGTTCAATAAGTTCCCGTAATTTTTTTTGGTTTTTCAACAGGTCATATTTTTTACGAGAAACTAATAAAACCAATATATACAGAACCAAAAGATTTATTAAAACAATGAAAAAAACAATGTAAAAATGTAATTGATAATTACATCAATTATCCAAAATTTCCCCCTTTGACTTCAATACATTTGCGAAGTCGCTTCCGAAGATTGCCGACAATGCTTGCACACTCTTCTACCGTAATCGTGTCCCAAGCGCGGATGAGAGCCATTTTAAGAGCATCTACGGTGGCCTAACGTCTTCCTGAGATTTTTTGCTCCAAGATTGACCACACCGAATAGTCCATTGGGTTCAGTTCCGGTGAGTTTGGCGGCCAAACGTCCTTGCCCCAAAAACCGGGAAACAGCTCTTCGCAAACAGCAATCGTGGATCGAGCTGAATGTGCCGGCGCCCAATCTTGTTGAAGCACAAATCCATCTGGGCCAAAGTTCTGCATCGCCCAAGGCTCCAGAACTTCGCGGAGGACTCGCTGTTGATAGATCGCAGCGTTGACTTTGACATTTCTGTCGATGAAAATCAACGGCGTCTTCCCTGTGGCACAGATTCCGGTCCAAACCATAACGGAGGCAGGAAAATGGCTTCGACCGATAGTTTTCGCTTCCGCGGTCTTCTGATGGCCCTTCTTGAGCAGCTCACGACGACTTTGGCGGTTATGAAGAGGTTCGACGGTAAAAATCTTCTCATCCGTGAAGAGGACTTTTGGCAAGCGAGCGCCGCCGATAAGGCGAATCATTCAACGAGCTTTCTCGAGTCGCTTTGCCTTCATCGTATCGTTAACAAGATCGCTCGCCTCCATTTTCTCAACGATACGATGAAGGCAAAGCGACTCGAGAAAACTCGCCGAATGATTCGCCTGATCGGTGGTGCTCGCTTGTCAAAAGTCCTCTTCACGGATGAGAAGATTTTCACCGTCGAACCTCTTCATAACCGCCAAAGTCGTCGCCAGCTGCTCAAGAAGGGCCATCAGAAGACCGCGGAAGCGAAAAATATCGGTCGAAGTCATTTTGCTGCCTCCGTTATGGTTTGGGCCGGAATCTGTGCCACAGGGAAGACGCCGTTGATTTTCATCGACAGAAATGTCAAAGTCAACGCTGCGATCTATCAACAGCGAGTCCTCCGCGAAGTTCTGGAGCCTTGGGCGATGTCTGCCAGATGGATTTGTGATTCAACAAGATTGGGCGCCGACACATTCAGCTCGATCCACGATTGCTATTTGCGACGAGCTGTTTTACGGTTTTTGGGGCAAGGACGTTTGGCCACCAAACTCACCGGAACTGAACCCAATGGACTATTTGGTGCGGTCCATCTTGGAGCAAAAAATCTCAGGAAGACGTTAGGCCACCGTAGATGCTCTTAAAATGGCTCTCATCCGCGCTTGGGACGCGATTACGGTAGAAGAGTGTGCAAGCATTGTCGGCAATCTTCGGAAGCGACTTCGCAAATGTATTGAAGTCAAAGGGGGAAATTTTGGATACTTGATGTAATTATCAATTACATTTTTACATTGTTTTTTTCATTGTTTTAATAAATCTTTTGGTTCTGAATATGTTGGTTTTATTAGTTTCTCGTAAAAAATATGACCTGTTGAAAAACCAAAAAAAATTACGGGAACTTATTGAACACCCTGTACATGTATTGTCATTAAAATCGCCTAATAAACAAAACATAAAAAGTTTTTGAGGGGTAGTTTTCACATAACAGGGGTTCATTAATATAAGAACATCTGCCATCGTTAACAAATAATTAGTTATATTATCATTGATTGTCCAAACTAAATATTTTAATCCATTACTTACAAAAATGTCAGATTAATAACTAAATTTTTTATTTATTGATAATACTAAAGTGGTAGATGGCACATAATTTAAGGGTTATTTCGAATAAGACTGATAATTCTTAATAGAATCAATGATTAAAACTAGATGTTTGCAGCAACAAAGTCCAAAATCTTAAACTATGTGTCATATGGCGAAACATCCCATAGGGGTAGATTTTTTGAATTATGATACTCTAGGGGGTAAGTATTTTCAAAACTCAAGATAATATTATAATGTAGAATCAATTAGAACAATTTTGTGCAAAAACAAGAAAGAAAAAATAATGATACCTCTTAAAACAGTGAAAGTATCAAACATATTGAAGGGGTGATTTCCACCCCTAAATATGAACGATTGCCCAAAAAATTAATTTTTTTTTTATATTCTGGGATCCTCTTTTCACCTGCAAAGTTACAAAAAAATCGGCGTCGGACACCAACCTAACCCCCCTTGTAAGCTTAATAGCTAAAAATAAGATTAAAACTTAAACTTTTATAATAGATAAATAATTTTTCCAAACGTTGCCAAAAAAAGTGAGGTCGTGGAAGCATTCTGAAGATATTTGGGTAAAGTTTCACTAAAAAATTGGAGCCGGGAACTGCCGGGAACTATTGAAAAACGTTAATTCATAAAAAAAATTACAATGCACGGTATATGTGCATCATCGCACTCATACATTTTAGAAGGAATTATTTGCAGTTTAAAAATTAATTTCAGCCGTTTTAAGCTTGAATTTATTCTAAAAAAGAAACATATTTTAAAGTAAAATGATATTTTTCAATGTTATTTTAATAAATCTTAACAATTATTTATAACATTAAAATATTATATATACTTGTTCCCCTATTGCTTTAAAATCATTCTAAAAAGTTATTACAACAAAAAATATACGGATTTGTGAAAAGTTCTGTTTACAATAAGACAGGTGCCTCGCGAAGGCCTCGAACAGACCGCGCGGCTCGAAAGTTGGGACAGTGCCCTAAAGCTCCTTGCGTCAGGTAGGTAATAGCTTCAAAGTTACTGTAATTTTTAAAGTACAGTACCCTTTTTTATGTTAAGGAAGGTTTTCTTATGTTTACTACTTCAGTTTGAATAAGCCATAGCGTCAATAAAGATATAAATATTAAAAAGAAAATGGGTGTTCTTATTGACAATCTTTTTTAAAAATCTTTCCTGGACCCTATCCTGACTGCACACAGTGAAAAAAATTTGTTTCGCCTTCTACTTTTGGTTTTACAATTACAACTTTCATCAGTCTTGAGAAAATTCTCTTCAAGAAAACACGGAAAAATCTCGGTGCTACATTCATATTTTGCCCGATTGCTCTTTAAAAGTTTGAAAATGGAAAAGTTTAAAACAAATGCCCACATATTTGATTTTTATCGTAAAAAGGCTCATGGAAATTTTGTGAAATGTTTTTTAGAAGAAAATTGTGCAGATGTGCCAGAGTGTGAAAAAAAATAAATTAAAGACAATCTTCAATCTTTTTCCAAGTACGCTAAAAAAAAGTTTGAGCAGTGCAAAATATTTAAAAAAAAACTTTTGTGTCTAAAAACGCAATGTGGGTGAAGATGGATTCTGAATGCTCAATTGGTGATTCCCAACAGGAAAGGTATTAGTAATGAACATGTTAGAAGCTGCATTTTACTTTGGAACTTTGTAATTATTTCATGAATTATTAATTTTTTTTTAAAATTATGTTTCTGGAAATGCGTTTCTCTTCAGTTTGAATTGAATTTTGTTCATTGTCAGCACTTCTATCATTAATTATTGACAGAGTTTCATAACTATGTTATGCTAAACGTAAACTTTCACCATATTCTTGAAATGAAAATGTCTTTACAGCTGTTTTGGTCTTCCAGAAAAATCTTTTCAAAACTTAAGTGAAAGATCTAAACGCAGAAAAACTGAAGATTTAAGGATCATCAGCAGCGCTGATCAACTTGCTCTCGCTACATCTATGAAGTTAAGAACAGAAGGTACCTAAGGTACCAACAAAGTTATCAGCTTCGGAGGCTGTAAGACTTATTGCTGATGCAGAATTGACTAAAGAGCAGTATCTCCTGATTTGTAAAATATCGAAAGTACATCATCACGATTTATAAAAATCGTATAATGATGTCGCAGAGGCAAAAAAAGAGTGTTATCCAACAAACATTCAAATCAATGAAAAGCATTGTGAAGTGAAACTACAAGACCTACTGTATCACACAACAAGCAGGATTCTGTCACTTCTGACACCTGATCACGATGGTAATAATGATTTTGTTGAGAATAAATATGTTTTACACGTGAAATACTGTTTTAATGGTAGTGCAGGACACTCTTGATACAATAAAAAATTTAGCGACCCCGAATCTAGTGTTGCATATCTTTTTGGAGCATTCATAGTGCCTATTAGACTGACAGACAAAACAACAAATGCAGTGATCTGGGAAAATCCACGACCTTCCTCTACTCGATTTTGTCGGCCAGTTCGATTACAGTGGGTTCAGGAAACCACTGATGTTTTGAAAAAATAAGATAGGCACAAGTGTAGCGAAATTGAAACTCTGGAGCCCTTTATTTCGAATAATACGTCAGTGGAATTTTCTCTAATGTTGACCATGATTGATGGAAAGGTAAAAATGAAAAAAAAATAATATTTAAAAAAAACTGTAATGTAAATTTGTCATTTACTAGAATTTATTCAAACAGGTCTGTAATGCACTAAGTGACAGTACAAGTGCGAGATGTTATATTTGTGGAGCTAAGCCGTCAGAAATGAATGACTTGAGTATGGTGATGGAGAAAGAAGAGGACAGGACATCTTTTAAATTTGGTCTTTCCACACTTCATGCCCACATAAGAATATTCGAATCTCTTAGCAAAATTGCATACCGACTAGATAGCGAGTAATGGAAGGTAAATAATTTTTTCTCATCAATTATTTCAACATACAGATGTGCGGTTTCGATTTTAATTCAAGTTAATATTTCATATAAGTGTATTACATTTTGTTACATTTTTAAATTAGATGGATGCGAATGATGGAAGCAAAATTTTAAGAGAGTGGAAAAAAAAAGAAATCCAGAAATCTTTTCAATCCCAAATGGGACTTAATGCAGATTTTCCAAGACAGGGACAAGGAAACTCTAACAATGGGAACACAGCTAGACGATTCTTCTCTAATCCTAAGGTTGCAGCCGAAATCACAGGTGAAACTTCAATCCTTCCTTTGTCACAATTATCTTGTATTTTTAGTTAGTCTATTTTGATTACAATACAATTTTTTCAGGACTTGATGAAGAATCTCGCTTCGGAGATATATTATTGACTATATCTAGTGGATATCTAATAAATATCAAGAAATTTGAAGAGTTTTGCAAAGACACTGACAGACTTCATGTGGAATGTTATTGGTGGTATCCAATGACACCAACCGTCCACAAAGTTTTAATCCACGGACCTACTATTGTAAGTGAGCCTATTCTTCCTATTGGTCTGTTGTCTGAGGAAGCCTTGGAAGCCAGTAATAAAAATATTAGAAAATATCGAGAGCGGTTTCCAAGGAAGTTCTCTCGCGAAAAGACAAACGAGGACATTTTCTTATGGTTGCTTCTCAATTCCTGCCCAAAACTCTCTAGTTCTCGGCCAAAAAAGAGAATTAGAGATTTACCAGAGCGAGTCCAAGATCTCTTGATATTAACGGATAAGCAAAATTATGAATCTCAAAATGACATCTTAATATCTTAAAATTTTGATAATTTATTTGTATTGCTATGTAAATTTAAAAGAATACATTTTTTTCATTCTTCAGAAAATTCAGTTGTTCATATTTTAATATCCCTATGTCATTTGCGCTGTCATTGAGAAAATACAACTTTTCGTTACCTTTTCATGTTTTGAAACCACGTAAAATTTTCTAAAACTTTTATATTACATTTAATTCACCGATTAGAATTTAGAATTTCCCTTTTTAAGTAATTTCGAATTTTTTGTAACATATTGTTCATCAGAATCTTTAAAAATCCCAAATTAACTATCTTTGCTAAGGTTAAAAAAAAATTCTAATTTTTCGCCGCCATTTTTTATCCGTCATTTTTAATTTTTAATTTTTTATATCACATTCATTATCAGTGACCTTCATAAAACCTAAATACTAATTTTGGTGAAAATCCAATCAAATTTAGATTTTTGACCAACTTTTTGTCGTTCCTGGACCACTGTGCGACGGCCCTGCTCAACTTTGTCGCATCCCCACCACCTGGACTCATTCTGTCGCACGGAATCACAGTAAGACTCCTTCTGCGGAAAGTAGGTTTTCGGCGTAAAATTTCTATCGCAAGACAATCGTCGAGTTGGTGGGGATGCGACAAATTTGAGCAGGGTCGTCGGTTCCATTTCGAAACAATCTTTGATGAGTTCTTTTGGGTCCTTCATTTCATTTTTTTACAAACAAAATGTCCGATCCTACACTGTGATGAAAAAGCTCAAAAAATGTCAATTACAATGAAATCTTGTAAATATGATATGTTTCTAGGATCGTTCACAGAAAAAACAGAAGATAAACTTTACATCGTTTTCCGACGAAAGATTCTTTGCAACAAAAATTAACTTCACAGGATAAACTTTACACAAATGTCGGTTAAACTTTCTTTTTTATTCCATGACAAACACATGTATTTTGAAAGACGCGAAGTTGGCTAAACAAAACTTTATCGCTCTAAAAAATTTCCTGCATCAAATTTTATTCTTAGTTTTTTCTGTGTTGATTTTAAATCCTTTTATATGAATTTAAAAAAAATGGCCAGCATTTTATTATTAAACGATAGCTCAGAATTGTGAAAAATATTCTAATAAACAAATGGAGCTATTGTTTATAATTATATTGGATGGAAATCAGAATTGTTAACTAAAATTGAAGAGAAAACATTATAAATGTTAAATAAGTATCATCAGACAGTCAATTGTAAATCGAACCCACATTTTTTCTAAGAAATGTATTGCAGTCTGTTCCCAGAAACATGCAGATTCATTTTGATTTGATTTTTCCTGCTTCTCGAAAGTGGTGTAAATTGAAATGCTTCTTGAAATTATTGTAGGATTTAGTACGAAGTAAATTTGTGGATCATTTCACTGAGTAATCAGTGATATTACTACAAGTTTTAGTGACTTTTCACGGACTTCCATTGGATTGTCACTTAATTAAATAAAATAAATAAAATGAATACAGTTCAATTATGAAATTAAAAATAATTAATTAATTAAGCTTATTAATAATAATTCTGAAATGAAGAATTGAAATTATTTTAGAAAGAAGCTCACCAGGCATTGTATTGAAACTTTCTTTTGTAACTCATGTCAAATTATGTTTTACCTCTTACATTGTGATTATTTTAAGATTGAAGTGAAGTTTGCTTTCTTATGAATAATGTTATGTACCGCAATCAGAGCATGAATAGAATTCATCAATCAATATTAAATTTCCGAACTGTCTTCCTTCCGGCTCATGAGAGACGAATCAATAAAAAATGAAAAAAAAAAGAAAAAGCAAAGTGTCAACCAAAACCAACGTCGCACTCTTTCTTCATTCTTTCTTTGGCTTTTTTATATTATGAGGGAACAGTATGTTTCAAGGCCAATTTAGGCCTTCTTATCAGGTATTATTTACAGTAAAACTACTAGTAAAATGAATAAGAACTTATTCTAACTAAAATTCAAATAATAATTGAGAAAGAAATCTTCTGAGATTCCTTCATAATCCGTTGAAATATTTGAAACTCTTGGAAATCCTTTGAGATCCTGGAAAATGCATCAAAACACCTTATTGGCACCATTGAAATCTTTAAAATTTCTTGAAATTTCTTAAAACTCTTTTGGAATATTCGCTAAACTAAAACTACCACTTATAAATTGAGGAAAAGTTTTGAATTCTCAGCCGGTATCAAACAAAGTGGAATAATTCAGACAGCCTTTTCAGAGATAAGTAGGGGAAAGTGAGGTAAGGTGTCAGCACAGACAAAACTTAGGGTAAATAGTGTCGATTTGGACAAAGAAATTTTGAAAAAAAGCTGATAGGATTTGTAAGAGAGTGGTCAGGCCTTATTCTTTAATTAGGTTTTCAATTTTTTTTTTAAATAAACAAATATGACTAACAAAATTGCTATTTTCTATTTGGCGTTCCAGGTGCTCGTCAATAACAGGAAAATTGTTGAAATTGCCTAAGTTTCATAGAGTAATATTAGTTAATGATGTTCCAATATCCAATTATACAATTAAAAAAAAATTTATAAACAAATTATTTGTTGAAAAAATGTTTTTTACGATATTCAATAATTATACGTTTTGTAGCAAGAAATTTGAATGAAAACAATATTATAATTTAAAAAATTACTCTTAAGATTATAATTGTTTATATAATAAACAAATTTTACGAAAAAAATCAAACCTTTTTCGACAGAAAAATTCGTTTTTTCGATTTCAATTGTTTTAGATTAGGAACTTTGTGATAATTTTAGCAAAATTCATAATTTTTTGATAATTATTTTAATTTTTTTAAACAAATGCATTAATCAGGCATTTGTCGACAGAAAAATTTGTTTTTTCTATGTCAACATTTTAATTGGGATCTTTAAAATAAATTCAGCAACATTCATTATGAGTTGATGAATTTTATGATTTTTTAAAATAAATTTAACAAACAAATGCATTGTTAGCGCATCTGTCGATGAAAAAGTTATTTTTGTTCGGTTCCAGTCTTTTTAATTGGAAACTTAGTGAAAATTTCATTACCACTCATACTTAGTTGAAAAATTCTATGATGTTTTAAACAAATTTGATACGCATATGCATTATTTGGGTATTTGTTAGCGAAAAAGTTTTTTTCAATCTCAGAATATTCAAAAAATTATGAATTTTGCTAAAATTATCATAAAGTTCCGAATTAAAAAAATTGACATAGAAAGAAGCGAATTTTGTGGTCGAAATATGCCTGATTAATGCACTTGTTTATCAAATTGGTTTAAAGAATCATACAATTGATCAACTGATTATGAATATTGCTTAAATATTCATGAAGTTTCCAACTGAGAGGACTGGCATTGAAAAAAAAGAATTTCTCTGCCGAAAAATGCCCGAATAATGCATTTGTTTATTAAATCTCTTAAAAAAAGTACTAAGATTAATCAACAAATTATGAATTTTGCTGAAATTATCATAAAGTTCCTAATTTAAAAACTTGACATCGAAAAAAAACGAATTGGTCTGTCGAAAATGCCTGATTAGTGCATTTTCTTATTAAATCTTTTCAGAATATTAACAATAACAATCTCAAGAAGCTTGACCATCATGTTCTTTTCATCCAAATTTCTTGTAATATAACTTGAAAAAACGTAAAGTTATGGAAAATCGTAGGAAACATACTTTCAATAAATAATTTGTTTATAAATTTTTGTTTGTTCATTATGTAATATTGGAACATCTTTAACTAATGTCACTCTATGAAATTTGGGCGATTTAAACAAATTTCCTGTTATTGACGAGCACCAGCAACGCCAAGTAGTAAAAATGGCGATTTCTTTTGTCATATTTGTTTATTTATACAAAAATTGAAAGCCTAATTTAAAAACCAATTTGCAATCTAAGGTACTTTCTATGATTTAAAATTGACGATTTATCAGGCTGATATGTTTATAGTTTTTAATGATGCAATTCTGGATGCTTTTTTCGTAATAGTTCAATTTTGGATATTTGAAATTTATTTAATTTTATTAAATTGCAAATTATATAATTTCAAGGTTTATATATTAAAGTTATCTAATTTTTGGTGTTTTTTTTTTCAAATAGTTCCATTTCGAAGATTTATAATTGAAATTCATTCAATTTTATGGAAATTGCACATTATTAATTTATAAAATTTATATCTTAAAGGAATGTTATCTGTACGTTTTTTTTAATTGTTCCATTATGAACATTTACAATTATTGACGATTTTTCAACTTTCACGATTTGTACTTTTTAATTCTTCAGTTTATGAAATGTACAACTGAAGATTCAGTAATTTGGAATTATCATGGTTTAAAATGATGCAATTTTGAAAGCTCTTTGGAATAGTTCATTTTCAATATTTTTGAATAAAAATCGTTCAATATTGAAAATTAAAAATTAAAATTGATTTTATTTAATAGATTTGCAATTAAAAATTAGTTCCTTCTAGTTGAAATCAATTCTTTTGAGATAAAATTTTTTTTGATAGAAATGAATTATTCAAGAATAGACTTCTATTGTGTATTTTTGTGCATTAACAAAATTTTAAGAAAAATAACTTCTTCACAATTGAAAAATAATTTGTTTAAAACAGCTAGTTGTATTATGGCATTTCGGCATTTTGGTAGAAAATTTAATTATTCGGTGGAAAAACTCCATATTTTTTTGAAAATTCGTCTTTAAAAAAAATCAACTACTTGGTTGAAATGTAAACTATTTTGTTAACAAATTAATTTCATTGGTTAAAAACTCAACTATATTGTAAAAATTGAAAAGAGAGGACTTTTATTATCTTTTAACTATGTTTCGTTATTAACTTTGTTTTCTTAACTTTGAGCAACGCAATCTTGTAACTTGCAATACAAATAAAAAAAAATTAATTAATTACAAAATTACAGCAAAATAAATGAATTTTCCACAGAAAAAAAAATTAATTTTCAATCCCAAATGCAACAGTTAATTTTTCATTAGAAAAATATTATTTTCACCTCAAAAAATACGCTTTTAACCAAAGAAATAAAATTTCAATGAAGATTAATTTCGGAAAAAATAGGAATTTTTAACCAAATAGTGGATTTTCCAACCAAAAAGATGAATTTTCCATCAAGAAGATAAAGTTTGTACTAAAAAACACAAATTTTCAACCAAAACAGATGAATTCTGAATGAATAATATGATAGAAGATTTCGTAATTAAATAGAATTAACTTTCAACGAAAAATAGTAGGATTTCATGATTAAAATCCACTAATTTCACTCGAATTGAAGTAAAAAATCGAAAGAAGGGGAAGTTTCTAGTACACAATGGGGAAAATTGACGATTTTTAACATTTGAAGATTCATAATTAAAGAAGATATCTTACAGAGTTCCAAAGATTTCAGGGAATTAAAAAAAAAGTCATATAATATTTCATTATTTATGAGGTCTGCTAAAAGATGTGAATTTTTATCAAGGAAGCTTACTAAGTTTGCTGACGTAAAATTATATATTTGTTTTAATGAGACGTCTCTAAAAGAACAAAGTCATGAGTAGTTTTATTTTATTTTTTCATTGCTTAATTAATGTTGCAGACTAATAACATTAATGCTACTTCAGCAATTTTTTTTTATAAACATGAATTCCAGTTTCCCTCTTTTTATTCTTTTTTACTAATTTCATAATTTTGTTAAAACGTTTCATAAATTACATTTACTTCATAAAACAATTTACCTATTAATTATAGTTTGTAAGAATATACTTGAAAGTAAATTTTTATTTGATTCAGACAAATTTTATTTGAATCAAAGAATTTCTTCTGATTGCTTAATAAAAAAATACAGAAATAATTTTTCTTGAATTGTAAAAAAAACGCTTCTCTAACATAATTTTTCTATTGAACCAAAAGTACCTTGGAACTGAAGAAAATGAGTTTAAACTGAAGAAAAATTTGCATCATAATAAATAATTCATGTATTTCAACCAAAGAAATTTCTTTGAAGCAAAGGGAGTTTTTTTTTACTGAGGGCCAATGAATTTTTTTTTCATTCCAATGAATTTATTTAAATCTCAGATCTTTTTTCTAAATGTATGAAATGTTAGGATGGAATAATAATTTTTTAAACATTTTTTCAACGCGCAAATCGACCACAAACTGATTGTAGTTTTTCAGGATCCTCATACGCTACATTTCCAGATATCTTTTATTAAGATTTAAATTTCGCGCTACTTTAGGATCATTTTCAATTTTTATAAATATTTACTTTCTGGCCAAAATACTGAACAAAAATAATTTTTGTACAATTTTTGAACCTCTAAAATAAATAAAAGTTATTTCGAAAGTTTTGAAAACTTCCCTGTACACTTAATACTTTTTTAATATTTAAAAGTACATGTGTAGGATTTGACGTGTCGAAATTTAAATCAAACACTAAAACATGAAAAAATGTTATTGAAATCAGTAAAAGAGTAATATTTTTAATTACACAAGATCTGTCTATCCTTCTCAACTCGTTTTGCACGTAAAAGAAGGCAAACAATTTCGTAATCTTGACATATCAATTGTCAAAAGACAAAAATGAGGATTTTTATATCTTTTCGACACTTGTGAATATTATTTTTATTAATGAGCTGTTTTTTAATCTTGCGAAGGGAAACAAACTTGAAAAAATTCCAGATTTATTAGCGAAAAGTCCTAGATAAGCATTTAAAAATTGCCCCTGCACGTATGGAAAAATTTAAATTGAAAATCCTGGAAATATTAATTGATAAT
>CAKNXH010000306.1:310891-327186 GCA_932178445.1 Andricus quercusramuli | reverse complement strand
AGGGATCCTTTCCATGCAGGCCGAGGTCCTTTTGACCCTCATGTCCCACAGGCATAAGTTTCCCCACCAACTACAACGTCATTTCAAACTATAAAAATTCCAAATTGATAAATCTTCAATTGTTAATTTTAAAAATTGTCGAATCTCAAATTGCAAATAGTTAAAATTCAGGAATATTCAATTGACAATTTTCAAAATTTAATCAATTTTTATGTTAAAATTTCAACTGTTTTGTAGAAATATGCTCTTTTTGTCCTGAAAATTCAACCATTTGGTTAGTACATTTTTGTGACTAAAAAATCTTTCTTGGTTACTAGACAACTCACGTTCTTGATAAAAAATTCAATTTATTAGTGGAAATTGGAACTCTTTTGTTAAAAATTCATCAATCATATTTTAACTGTGTTTTTTTATTGGTTGAACATTCATCTCTGTTTTTGTAAATAATTAATCCAGTTTGCTGGAGATTTGTTTTTTCAAATTAATTTTTCTAACTCATCCTCCACCTCTACATTCCTATATATAAATACTATTTGTTTAATAGATATTTAAACAGTTCAAATTAATAGTTCAAACCAGAAAAAAAAGAACAAAAGATTATATTTGATCAGAGAATATCGTTTCGAATAATTACAATAGATAGCTTGTTGAATGATATGGAAAATAAACAGATTACAAGTGGTAAAGATGTGGATATCTGGTCCTAAAATACCATTTCTCTGCATCCAAAAGTTGCCGGGCCTCTTTGTTGCCTGCCAATTTTAATGCTCCCACACGTCCACCAACATATATCATACGATACTTTCCAAATTCATCATAAAATCGAAAAGCTTCATTAGGATTTGCGACTACCAGAAATCTGTGTGGTGGTATGATTCGTAAATTCTAAATTTACCGTGTCTACTAACTACACGAAAAACGAAGACAGACACCATCGTAAAATACATTTTCATTTTAATCAGTGAGTCCGAAAAAGTAGAGATTTGATGAAATTCGCAAAAATGAATTTTCACAAAAAAAAACCAAGACCTACACCTTGAGATGCTAATATAAAAATGAAATAATTGTATCGTAGAATATTGATTAATTTTCTAATTTTCTAACTAATAATTTAAGACATTATTTTTCTTTTATACGTTTTCCTAAACATTACATTAACTGCTGATTTTTATCATTTATTATTCTTTTTTAAAATTATTATTATTGATAAATAATATGTATAATATTATATATTTTACTATTTTATCTTTATTATTTTTACATGGTTCATAGTCATAGTCGCTTTTGCCTCAATGCAAATAGTTTTAGCTCTGCATCTTCAATTATTGCCAAGGAAATAATATGTAATAATTGTATCAGAGAATATATTTATTAATTTCATAATTTTCTGAGTAATAGTTTGAAATATTATTTTTCTTCACACGTTTTCCTTATCACTGTATAAACAGCTACTTTCTATCAGTTATGATAATACGTAAAATGCGGGACTTTGAAACCAATTATTGGTCGTTATCGACGAAAGCACCTGATATCGCGCCTGTTATTAGATATGGAGCTGGTTATTTTGTTCCACAATAGGGTATAAAATCCACCACAAGAAAGTATCGAGCACAATTTTTAGAAGTTTTTGAAGTTCCTGCACCAGTTCTCAAATATGTTTAAGAATATTTTACTTCTGATGGCATATTTTGCGCTCAGTGTGAGTACTGTATACATTAATTAAAAACGGAAAGTGTCTGATGATAGACAACATTTTTCTAGATGGCGTTCGAAGTTAATATAACGAGAGTTTATTTCTATCTAAATAAGAATGAAACGGCAAATTCAGACCTTCGAGCAGAAGATATAAACGAGGAAAAAATAAAGGATACCAGAGATATCAGAATTACTTGGATACAACAATTTGGTAGTTGGAGTAACAAATTTCTGCCGGTATACAAATTTTTGAAATAACTTATTTTGATGTATTCATTTCAGAAATTCGAGAACGTCAAGGGACATACAAAATGTCTATTTCTGTATTCTTGTATAATAATGATTTCTAACTTATCTCCAGATGGACTTTCACATACAATACCCTGACAGTGATCATTCGTCAGAAAAGTCACATTTTGATACATGCAACTCCTATGATGATAACAAGGACCTTAGAAATTTGGCGAAAACTTTTTTCAACAATTTTATGTTCATCAATGGACGTGATTTATCATATTGTGACATTAGAAACGAATCGGTAAAAAGACTCAATTTTTAATAATTACAAATACAATTACAATTTTTAATGGAATGAAATTTTTATATTTTTCAATTTCCAATTTATGTACAGTTTGTTATTTCTGAGAGAAATGGAAAAATTCGATTTTTCAAAAATAATTGTTTTAAATGTGAAGCTGACCAATGTTGAAAAATAGTTCCAGCTATTTCTAAAAAAAATATTATGGTTTATGAGAAAATATACTTTGAAAATTTTTGAAAAAGCGGGAGTTATTTCATCCATTATCAAATTTATTCAGAAATAAAAGAGTGTGAAGTCTGTTATAAAATAAATAAATAAAAAATACCTTTTCTAAAAATCTTTTATCATTGATCGCTTTAGAATGTAATTAAATTTGATCTTACTACAAAAATAAAACATTTTTTCCGCTCCACATTGAGGAGTTTGTTAGTCTTCTTTGGTTTACTATGAGGTGTACAACTGAAATTAAAAACTAATAGTATAATGTATTATTATTGGTTTTAGGTGGCGGTCAACCCAGGACATGTGGAGTTCACAAGAGATATGACAAATGGGGTTCATTGTGGCACACGTGCTACTGTTCATTTGGTAATATATGAAGATCCCTCTGGGCAAAATGGTGAGCAAGATAAATATAGAATATTTGAATTAGCTTATGAGGGAATGTTCACAGAATGTTCATAAAACAAAACAAAAAAATATGTAACATGATGTAGATCTGAATAGAATCTTATTTGGGTAATTGTCAAATTGAAATTGAATTAAATTGGAGGTCTCAGTGATGAAAAATAAAATCAGAAACTCTTTCTGATTTTTTCTTTTTATTTAATACATATTCCCAATTGAAAGAAGGTTCGTGGGGTATCCATTCATCAGATCAGTTGTTTGTTTTTCAATTTTGACTTCCGATTAAACGCGTGTTTCCCAAAGAACAGAGAAACTTTTGCAAAGTTTGTGCATTCCTTTAAACCGCACAGTTCCATCCTCAATCACGTGGTGATTCATCTCTTGAAGAGATTCTGGCTATGCGATGTTTCTTGTTAGTTGACAGCTTCGCTCGAGATTTTACCCCACCCTCCACTAAGCAGAGCTTGCAGCTCTGCAATTCGGCTCTTTAAAATTGATACAGCTAACATCAAGCCTTCCCCTCGAGCCTGAATTACTTGGTTTACAATGTCAATGGTTTTAAAAAGCTTCACTTGAATCGATGCCAGTAGTAAACAATTCAAGGTCCGTTTATACGTTTCGAGTTCGACAGGTTTAATGCAGAGAGCAGTCTATTTTCTCCTTTAGCACTTCCCATCTCTGTCAACTGGAACTGAATTTTGTGTACAATTTTGCTACGACACCAGAAAATGCTAGGCAGGACAACTCTCAGCTGCTTGTACTCCGCTAAGGTTGAGAGAATAGCAACCGCAGGCATTTTGAATTTTTTTGTAATCAAACAATGATGAAAAATACAAGAATAAACAAGATTTTTATTCGTTACTAACTTATTGTTTCCTTTCCACTTTCTATTGCACTATCCAATAAATGCCTCAATCTGATTGCTGCTCGCAGGCACCGGACAAGTACTTGCTTCTCGTTCGCCTTCGCTGCCTCATTTATCAGCTTTGCTAAGCTAACAGCCGAAGTGCATTTACCAATGTAAGCGTCCAAGCCAGCCATTGCAGCTGGATGCTCACTGATTGCATCAAGTGCAATTCTGGCTTTGTGTAATCCACTGTCACACTTTTTTAAAAATTTGATCCGAATTTGAATCAAACACGCTTCACTTACTTTTTTCATGAAGGCTCATGTAGGCGGTAATCTAAGCTATAAAACTCACCTCAAAAAATTGATTTCGAATGCTGGCGCACCGAAAGGGGGAAAGTCTCTCCGAAGCGTCAACACTCGCGATGAATAATAAAAAATTAATAAAAAAGACAGTTTTCAAACGCAGAGAAAAAGTAAACAGAAACAGTACAATTAACGCCGCTTGGTATCCCGATCAATAACTAAATCGATTTAAAAGGACTTCTGGCGCCATATTCAAAATAGAAAAAGCATTGAAACATATGTAGGAGTAATAATTCTTAACAAGTTATAACATATTATTTAAAAAACATAATAAATAAATATTATATTAAAAAATATAAGAAAAAATCTGCCCGCTTTGTTTTGGACTTGTCTTGCCTTAGATGGCTTGACAATCAAGTTAAATTTTTGTATTTTGCGGTTGACTTTAGATATAACCTACTTAAAAATATTTAGAATGGTCTAGGTTGAAAAAGAACACAGATATCGGGGGAAAAGCCTGCTACAGCATAAAAAACCCATTTATTGAATCATGAAAAAACTAAGTGAGAACATACAAAGGGGAATCGCGACACAAAGACATTTTAATAACACTGTTAAACCGAAAGCCCGAGAAACCCGGCGTTGGCGTCACGCACGTGGTCGTTTAGATTTTATTTGACTCGCTAGGGAGTCTCCGATCGCACTGAGTCGATCGAAATCCCGCTTTCACAGATGGAAAGGGGATCAATGATTTTGTCGGTTCGCTGAGGGAACCTCCAATCGCGCTGAGTCGATTGGATTCCAGCTTTCACTAGTAGAAAGTGGAAAATGGACGCACGAACGGCGGAAAATAATGAACGGACGCGCGAGAGCTCTCTACGGACCGATCGATGAAAGCCAAGTTACCACTGCGCCGAGCCAAGCGCCGTTTTCGCGCATAGACACATCCTTCCACTCGTACTCTCGCCCGCTCCCGTCTACATTCCGGTCGAACTCTCGCAAATTCGACGCGTTCAGACTTGCATGAAAATGCTCGCTTGATCTCAACCTTTTGTTACGACGTAACACGCTTCGCGGGCACATTCTCATCTCGCGCTTCGCTCGCAAGTTTGAGCGCGCCTAGGGCGCGCACCTGTTGGCTCCCGCGCTTCGCACTCGATTAAGTATTCATCTCGCGCTTCGCGCTCGATAATGTGTTCACCTTGCGCTACGCGCTCGGACACATTTGCCTGACGCTTCAAGCTTGGTTCCTCTAGGTTTTCGCACTTCGTATGCTCGCTATTGCGCGCTTCGCTATCTAATACTCTATTAGTAAACTTCATCGTCATGAATTAATTTTGGTTTAATTACGTCAGTTTTACATAAAAAGAACTAATTTACTTAAGGTTCTCTCGACCTTAAGGAACACATTCTCATCAAGACACTCGCGCTTCGCTCTCGATATTTGGTAGTCGCGCTTCGCAACGACTATATGTTATGTTCTGTGTTCTTCAGATAAAAATGATTAAATTTGTATTTGATATCAAATGAAGAAGGGAATTCCATTACTTCAGCGTATTTTCCCGTATCTTTCTAATAAATCATACAATTTGAAAGATTTTTTCCAACTACCTGCAAAGGGGAGAAAAAAAGTATCTAAGGCGTTTTTGGAACATGTATATGATAAATTTAAAAATGATGATTGAAAAATGAACATTTGACAAAAACCGGGGGGTGGAGGGTCAAATCTTACACAAATCTAATACCTTCTCCAGATGAGAATGTAAAAAAAAAGGAAAAATATATTCAACGCAAAATACTGACTGATAAAATAGATAAATAAAACTTTCCACATTTTCTTCTAATTCTGGGTTGATCTTATAACTACTGCATAGGGGGGTGCGCGGGGGGGGGGGGGAGTGTTGTGATCACAATCCGTAGCCTTAAATAAGAAAAAAAATCATCCGGGCACAGATTTCCATATTTTCGAAAAATGATCATTTTCCTGAAGAAGAAGGTCGAAAAATATTCACAGAGTCTTTACAGCTTTTCAGAAATGATTGTTACTGCATGGGTTTGTTGAGGGGGGGGGGGTTGTGATAAGTATCCATAGCCTGAAGCTTACTAAGAAAATTCATCCGGGCAAAGAGTTCCATATTTTTGAAAAAACGTAAATTTTTCCAAATGAGAAAATTGAAAAACATGCACAGAGTATTTATAGCTATTCAGAAATGATTGTAACTGCCTGGGTGTGTTTGGGGGGTGTTGTGATTACAATCCGTATCCTAAAATAAAACAAAAAATTCATACGGGCACAGGGTTTCATATTTTCGAAAAATGATCATTTTCCTGAAGGTGAATGTCGAAAAATATTCACAGAGTCTATACAGGTTTTCAGGAATTATTGTTATTGACTCGGTGTGTTTAGCGGTGTGTTGTGATTACAATCTACAGGGTGTCTAAAAAGTCCCGAGACGGTTGGATTGACCTTCATGGCTCTTTGAAGGTCAACTTTGTTTTTTTAAATGAAAACCCCCTTTTTTACATCTGCAGTCGATAGAGCGGAAAATTCTACGTTCAGATACGTACCCAAGTCATAGGTTAATTGTAACGTTCAAGGTCAATTAAAGGTTATTTGAAATCAACAAAGCTTTCCAAGAGTTCAGTGTAATTGCTGAAGTAAATTCCAACGGAAAATTCATTGGTGAGCTCTGTATTGATCTTGGTGATGATCTTCAAGGTTTTTTAAAGGTTTTTTCCAAGCAGTTTACGTTGACGTTTAGCATTAGCCAGGAACAACGACGTGGACGTAGTAAATTCTGTTCCCTTTGGGGTGCTTGATTAGCGTGAGTCCCCTTGCCTCTCACGCTTCAGTGAAGATGTTCGAACTGAAAACCTTGAGCTTCTTGACAAAAAGCTATGCGATTGTAAAAATGCGTTACAGCATGACGAATCATCTCCCTATCAATCAAAGTAGCCTCTTGTAAAATCCGATTCTGCAATTCGTCTAAGCTTTGGGGTTGCGTTGAGTATACTTTGCTCTTCGAATAACCCCAAAGAAAATAGTCGAGAGGCGTCAGATCAGGAGTTCTAGCAGGCCACTCGATTTCACCCCTTCTTCCAATCCACCTGTAAGGGAACTGAATATCCAAATATGCTCGAACCACCCTACCGTAATGAGCCGCTAGAATGACACTGACCTCTTGGAAAACTTTGTTAATTTCAAATAACCTTTAACTGACCTGGAATGTTACAATTGACCTATGACTTGGGTACGTATCTGAACGTAGATTTATTACTTGTGGGTGGATGGACTTTTGGGGATGTTATGATAATAATCCAGAACCCACGGGTCTTTCTAAAAAATCAAAGTCGCTATAACTTTGATTTTTTCAGAGAAATGATGATATTCCCATAGACTAAGATCGGAAACTATTCACCGGGTCTTTCCATCTTGTTAGAGTTGAGTTTTATTGCGTGGTTGGGTTTTGTGGAGTGTTAGGTGTACATTATGTAGCCTAAGGTTCCTCTGAAAAAATCATAAGCACAAAAACATTGCATTTTGTGGAAAATGCTTATTTTGCCTTCTTTTTTTCTTATATTTTCTTAAGATAATATTTGTTTGTTATGTTTTTGAAATAATATATTATAACTTGTTAAGAATTATTACTACTACATATGTTAGAATGCTTTTTCTCTTTTGAATATAGCGCCAGAAGTCCTTTTAAATCGATTTAGTGATCGATCGAGATACCACGAGGCACTGATTGTACTATTTCTGTTTTTTCTTGGCGTTTGAAAACTGTCTTATTTTATTAATTTTTTAACATTTATCGCGAGAGTTGACGTTTCGGATGTTGCGGTAGACATCGCTGATAATGGGTTCAACTTATTAATAGAACGAGATCAGCGGTGCCTATGTGCAATATGAATAATCCATCTTGTGCCCAGGCAGATTGTCTCTCCGTTTTAGCTAATAGCATATACCTATACCACCTAGCAACCACTGGACCGTGTACCGAGTGAGTGAGAATTAGAGAGAAAAGTAGAAGACATAGTAAAGCGTTGTACACCGTCCACAGGCGGAGAACAGAAACACGTCGAGCGTGAACATCCTTCTATTCCATATTCTCCGGATACTCGTAGCGATCCGTGCCACCACTAAATGTTAAATAACAAAGTCAATTATTGTTAAAAACCAAAAAGGTATATAGATCATTTTCTTAACTTTCAACGAACTATCGCATTCACAAAATTAAAAACTGAACAAGCTCAAAATTATTAATAAATTAAAATAACAATCTTTAGGCTTTAACGATAGACTAGAATCAAAATAGAATATTTTGACCAATTGATCGAATCCAAGTTGCATTCAGAATAGGAAGCCAGATGGTTCCGAGTTATCAATAAAGTAAATTGTAACCGAACAATAATGACAAAAACTTTATTCATTCATTGATTAGATATAATCAATAAATGAGTTAAACATTAATTAATCACGAAGCCAATAGATTGAGTGATAGTAGATTGCTTCAAAAGATCTAAATTAGCAAGGGTGAAATAAGAATCGAAATCATTAAGTTACTAATATGGGTTTCATTCTTCTGGAAAATCATTATAAACAGAATTTGCAACAACAAAAAGTTAAACCTGAAAAGACCTACACTCTTTACTCGGTATTGGATTTTGATTCCGAATATTAAATGAATTATTTAAGTGAGCTACATGCATAGCAACAGTGCACGTGTGCCTTCCAAATGTCTTAGTTGCAACAATTTTCAAAAATCAGCAATTAGTGGTCACGCGGAGTGCATCCGGCCGGGATGGAGGTCCCACGCTCGAGCTGCGGACTCAGCTAAAAACCCTACCAAAATCATACATACTTTGATGGACGAGGCGAATCGCGTCCCGGCATCTTTAGCATTCAACGCCGACTTCTCACCTACGTCGGAAGTCAGGTACGCGATCGGAACCCCCTGGGTTCCATGCTCCGTCTCGTCTTTTACCCGCGCGTCACTTCGCGATTGCCGTCCGAAACTAAATTTCAAAGCACGGAATACACCGGGTTTTTACCGAGTCGACAATAGAGTGAAAATCAAAATTGCTTTGTGCACCCGGAGTTTAGTGAATTCTCAAATAAGAGAATGCAAAAAGGACTAGAAAGTCAGAAGACTTGGTGTGTGTTGGTCTCCCCTACTAAGACCACAACGGCAGGGGGAAACCAATGACGACACTCCGACACGAAACATCTACATAGGAATTAATACAAATTATTAAGTGGAATGTGTCAAGGTTCGGGCGGCACGCGAATGTGACGTGTGTGTAGTGCGAAGACGCGAGGCAGTCCAGGATATCCGGAAGGATTCATCCAACAAGGTTTGTAAGCATAATTGTGTTTGGGAAGGGATTATTTGCTCTCTCTCTCTCTCGCTCTCCCTCGCTCGGTTCTTCGGCCCTTTTCCGATTATGGGAAAATTATAATTATTCTCGATTTCAATAAACCTATGTAATCAAGTGGAAACCTACATTAATCATTGATACCCCCTCCTTATTCCACCACTAACTTGTAATAAGTGAGGAACTTCTCGAAGGAAGTTCACGGACCACAAATATAAATTAAACAAGCTAATTCGATTAGCTTGGTCTGTCGTACCTCCAACTTACCAGCGAGGTCTTGTGGTACTCTACCAACTTTATCCTTAAATTTTCACGTGAAATATTAATTAATTAATTAATTAATAATTAATTAATTAAGTAAAAGCTGGTTCGTAACAGTCAGAATGGTGGCAGCGGTGGGATCCGAACTTCGACCCCACTTACTACTAAATTTTTGGTGGAAATAGTTCATTCAATTTGATAACTAAAATCAAAACACTTTAGTGACAATTTTTATCACTCGAATATCGACATTCTGCAGTCAGCTCGACATGACAGCTAGTGTGGGGATACAGTGGTAATCCAAATTTATGACAGTTATTTTTACCGATTCTGGTTATTTTAGAGAATATGAAATTTCAGATTCCAAGACAGAGCTAGATCTGTTTCAAATTGTACTTATGTTATAAATACAATTCGAACCAAGTCTGTGATTGTCGAAACTAAAACTGAACTAATTAAATGGAAATACAGAGAGATTAAGCAAGCCTAACTAGCCAGCTGAACCCTCTCCTGAGGGTCACTCTGCAAGCCTAACTGGCCAGCGGTTGATTGGCGTCCAATTATCTGTTTTCTATGTGACTGTCTAATTCGGGTTATTACAACCTGTAGTAGAAGGAGCGTTCTGAGCTGTCGGTATCTTACAGCTCAGCTTCCAGGACATCAATAGAATTGTTTCGAGTTTTATTTATGTTAATAAATACAATTCGAACCAATTCTGTGATTTTGTGGACCTAAATTTGAATTAATTAATTGGAAATGCAGAGAGATTAAGCAAGTCTAACTGGCCAGCTGAACACTCTCCCAAGGATCACTCTGCAAGCCTAACTGGCCAGCGTGTGATCGGTTTCCCTTTAATTATTTCAGAAAATAGGAGGCGAATCAATTGTCATAACAAAAAAAAAACAACAGAGAAGTAACGTCAACGAGCTTCAATTGGGTACGTCGAGGCAAACGCCTCTGTTGCCTAGGTCGAGGGTGAAGCTAGTTACTTCTTCTGTCCATAGGACGAGAAACAGGAAGAATACACATAGAAGAAGCTTTTATTTGGATTCTTTTACGACTCGCTCTCTCTGAACTTGTGAGAATATTATCGTTTCTCCAGGCCCGTTGATTAGGGCGAGATCTCTAGTCCTATGTAAGAAAAATATTTGAGATAAGATTGATCGATGTTTAAGTGCTGAATTCAGCAGGGGTAGAGATCAATGTCTGACGTTCCGAATAACGTGGGGTCCAACAACCACCTTCAATCACGGAAGAGAAGAAAGAGATACGGCGCGGAGCATAAAAAAAACACGGCTTGCATACATCAACGCCCTACTATCTTTCAGAATCTTTTTTACCCCGAGATAAAAACGGTCCCAGTCGGCGTAGTACTACCAGTAGTTCGGATTGCGAATCCAGTCCATGAAGTCACCCCCGTTGACCCAACTGCAGCAATCCAGGTGATAGACCTAGACCAACAGAAAGCTCTTCTACAAAGGAGACGCGCCATTCTTGAGGAAAATCACCTTCGTGACCTGGCTCTGGAACCCACTATCGAGGTCCTAGACATCGACATATCCGATGACGACACTGTCATTTTAGAAGCGGACGCGTGAATACACCTTACGGAAAACCCCACGCCCCCGGAACATCAGTAGATTTGTTTCGCGTTTTATTTATGTTAATAAATACAATTTGAATCAATTCTGTGATTTTGGGGACCTAAATTTGAATTAATTAATTGGAAATGCAGAGAGATTAAGCAAGCCTAACTGGCCAGCTGAACCATCTCCCAAGGATCACTCTGCAAGCCTAACTGACCAGCATGTGATCGGTTTCCCTTTAATTATTTCAGAAAATAGGAGGTTAGGAACATTATTCGAGAGAAAAATATCCAGGTCCGATTGCCTAAGATGTTACTTCCCTAGACCACAGCCATGTCTGACGTGATTCAGAAACGAAAGTTAAAACCTAGGGGTGGAAAGCGAAAACGATCACGACAGCTTAAAGATAAACTAGAGTCGGTAGTTGAAGGTATCCTTAAGAACAAAATCATTCTGCATGAGGACAAAACGGTGGTTCAACCCTCGGGAAAAACCATAAAGGTTCCAATTAACATTCGATTCGTGGACGCGCCACCGGTAAGGCAGGAAGACATATTCACCGAGATTGAATCCCCCCAAGAATTTCACTGCTTGTTTAACACCCTTCTAAACAAAGTCCAATAACGGGTGGACAAAATCGAAACCCCTACAACAAGCGGGAACCTGGCCAACCAAGATCAACAGAAAACCTTGATCGAGATTGTAACGCTCGCTTCCGAAGGTAGTAGTGATTGTGACGCAGACGTTTATGAGCCCGAATCACAAATTTACGGCACAGAAGACGAAATTTTCAAGGCCTGTATGGAGCAATAAGTCCTTCTTTGGTCATCCTATTTTCTGTTTCGTCCATTCGGTGTTACTAGGGTAGCGGGATGGAGAGGTAGAGAGAGTGGGGTTATAAGCATAATCGGGAATAGTATTCGGGAATTGCAGTAACTTGTTGAGTGTATTCATGATGGAAGAATAAATTGAATGCTCAACGAACGTATTAAACCAGAGCTTGAACCGAGCAGTACATTATTATAGTATATATTTATATAGTATATTTTAATTATTTTGAGAAGTTGTAGGCTCCGGAAGCTTCGATCATGATTCCTTAAAGAAACCAATCGCAAAGCTACTGGAATGTGTACGTCATCCGCTTCTGCTCCTTCTATCCTAGAAGGTAAGCAAGAGCGGGAAATTTACGCGTGATAACATCGGGCAACACTGTTCCTTGAAGTCAGGTCTCCAGCCGCGGATGACCTTACGCGGCAGACAAGACAGTTGGAGATGAAGGTTTCACCTCTGGATACTTTTTTAGAGCTACCAATCGTTGTAGAATTTAAGAGGAACAGTGTTGACGGACCAGATGGAGTGATCCCAGGAGAACAGCCTTTTGCATCCGGTTCGCGATGAAATGAGCCTGACGCTGGCAAGCCGGAATCATTTTGAGTTGGCTGATAAATGAAGCTTTCATACCTCTAAGACAGCCGATTATGAGAGCTATAAGATGGACTTTGTAGCCTTGGTACAGCCTACTCAGCTCGAAAAGAAGTGCTTGATATTTCGCCCGTTTTTCTCCCTCCTTTGCCGTGATATTACCATCGGCTGGTGCCGAGAATTCAATCACGTAAATGATTTTGTTCTTCAGATCTTGGAGGACAATGTCAGGCTTCGTAGCACTGATATGTTGAGTGGTGGAGAATGAGAAATTCAGTAGATCTTACACTGATCATTCTCCACAACTGACTCGAGTTCCCCCTGGGCGTATGGCAAGACGGGCAATAGATTAACGCCATAGAAATGCCTAAGATGGTAATATAACACTTTTAGAGCTGCATTGTGTATCTCTATGTACGCGCAGCGTGCATATTTAGAGCATCCACTGAGAACATGTCCCAGTGTTTCTGGCTCTTGCTTGCACGCTCGGCAGTTGGTATCGCGTACAGGTACTACATTCATTATGCGCTGGCGGTAAACTAAGGTGTCTATGACGCCGTCTTGACAGGCAAAAAGAAATCCATCGGTCTCCGATCTCAATCCAGCAGACTTGAGAAACATGTTGGACAGACCCATCGAGATCAATGCCTGTGCTTGCAAGGCTTATATGACATCATGTTATCAGTTTACCTTGAAAACAATACCTACCAAACCCTACGCCTTTAAACTATCAACAGACCCGTCGTACGAACGCGGCAGCGAGTCCCGTTCTCAAGGAGCGTCCCAAAACAGTCCAGTTCTTGGAACACCCCAGCGAATCCTCCGAAGTGGATGTCAACAAAAAGACTCCCCTGCAGTACGATTAACTGCACCCGAGTTTCGTGGGGGAAAGGCTTCATTTTTAGTAGATCCGGGGGCCGATGTAAACTTGATCAAGCTTGAGGCGCTGCAAGGCGATATAATTGTAGGCGATGATCCGATCCAGGTATCTGGTATAACATTGGAGGTTGTAGAGACACACGGATTGGTGTGGGTGCAACTACTCAATAGGCGAGTTGAGTTCCATGTTGTTCCCAACAACTTCCCAACATCAGCCGAAGGCATAATTGGGCATGCTTACTTACGTCAGGAGCAGGCTCAACTTTCTTTCCGGTACAATTCCCTTGTCATAATATCGGATCCTATCACCCCGATACCGTTCGTAGATTCTGAATCCAGGCAAGCGCGACGGAATCTGAAGCCGGAGATTAAACCATTCGCTCGTACTTTGAAATTTCCATCACGCATAAAGCAGCCTGTCGCCATCAAGGTTAAAAACACGGAGCTGTCAGAAGGATATTTGCCGCGAATCGAAACCCTCGATGGCGTGTACGTTGGCGATGGGGCGGTAAGGAACTACGATGGTGTATGCTATTCGTATGCTTACAACACTACAGACGAATACGTGGAGTTGGAATTACCACCTCAGGAACTTATTCCATTTGAGTACTGTGAGTTTCCGGGTACAACTTCCGAAGAGTCTGATCCCGAGAACTATGATGACACCAAGGAAGGACACAATCCGACTACTCGATTGGAGAAGGTAATCAAGAGCCTTCACTTGGGCCATCTTAACGACCCTGATAAGGAATTGGTGTTGGGAAGGGTTATGGACTTTTTGGATATATTCCACATCAATGGAGGAAGGCTTACCTTAACGAATAAGGTGCAGCATAGGATACCTACCGTTAGTGATGTTGTAATCACAAGAAAACAGTTCCGCCATGCGCCGGACGCTCAAAAGCAGATACATACACAGATTGACAAACAACTCAAGAGTGGGGTGATTGGACCATCTAAATCCCCCTACAGTTCACCTTTCATGATCATTACAGAAAAATTGGATGCGTCAGGAGAACGAAAATACCGTGTGGTCATCGACTACCGCGCATTAAATGAGCAAGTTATAGGGGACGCGTATCTCCAACCCAATATTATCGACATTCTAGACCGATTGGGAAAAGCCCAATATTTTTCGGTTTTTGACCTCGCCAGCGGGTATCATCAAGTAGAAACCCACCCAGACGACAGGGCCAAAACTGCGTTCTCGACAGCAAGAGGGAATTTTGAATATAACCGGATGCCCATGGGAATAAAGAATGCTCCCGCAACATTTCAACGGTTAATGGACTCCGTCCTAAAAGGGATGTTGGGATCAGAAGCATTCGTTTATCTCGATGATATTATCATCTATTCTGAAACATTAGAAGCACATGACAAGAAGGCTCGAAGACTGTTCAAGCGGCTGCGAGATGCCAACTTAAAGCTTCAACCGGATAAGTGCGAATTCTTGTATCCAGAGGTTGCGTATCTGGGACACATCATTGGACGCAATGGTGTGAAGCCTAACACAGCAAAAACCTCGGCGATTAAGGAGTTTCCTAGGCCAAAAACGGTGCAGGCCGTAAGGCAGTTCCTTGGGTTGTCAGGGTACTATCGGCGATTCATAGAGAACTATGCTAAATTGGCCAAACCCTTAGCAGATCTACTAAAAAAGGAATCCAAGTTTGTCTGGACACCGAAACAAGAACAAAGTTTCGTTAGACTACGTGACTACCTTTGCCAAGGGCCGATACTAATATACCCGGATTACACGAAAAAGTTTAAGTTGACTACGGATGCTTCCGAGTATGCCGTAAGAGCCGTGCTCACCCAAGAGGTAGAGAAGGTAGATATGCCAGTTGCCTATTACTCTAAAATACTCACAAGTATTGAACAGCGATACGACATGACTGAGAAGAAGTGTGTCGCGGTTACTTACGCAGTACTAAACTTTAGACCGTCTCTCTATGGGCGCGAATTCATACTAGCGTGTGATCACGAACCCGTGCATTGAATCACATATGCTGACAATCCGGGTCCAAGGCTTATTCGATGGAGATATAGACTGAAGGACTATCAATACGTCTTTGAGTATAAGAAAGGAAAACTTGATAGGGGTGTGAAACCCTTGTCGGGAAACCCCGTGGGGCTCGAGGGACATTCGCAAACGAATGATACCGGGAACCTAAAGGCTGCTGAGTTTAACCCGGTCTCTGTCAATACGTCGACGGAAGCTATGGATGGTGTTGATCCCAAAAGTAATGCCGATTCCAGCAACCCTCACCAGGACGAGGAAGGTGCATTAGAGCGGACGCGGATGCCTCCTGCAGATCGGCATCGCAACCTGCCGTTGAAATCCACATTGGCCAAGGTTACTGAAGACACTAGGGACCCCGCAAGCACAACAACCCAATTGTCACGGCAGCAAACTGTGCTGCACTGTAATCAAGTGGAAACCTACATTAATCATTGATACCCCGTCCCTATTCCACCACTAACGAGTAATAAGTGAGGAACTTCTCGAAGGAAGTTCACGGATCCACCACAAATATAAATTAAACAAGCTAATTCGATTAGCTTGGTTTTTCGTACCTCCGACTTCCCAGCGAAGCCTTGTGGCACTCTACCAACTTTATCCTCAAATTTTAACGCGAAATATTAATTAAGTAATTAATAATTAATTAATTAAGTAAAAGCTGGTTCGTAACACGGAGGGACTTCCCCCCTCAAATGAGAGGGGGAAGGTACGAAAAACCAAGCTAATCGACTTAGCT
>CAKNXH010000306.1:296574-310791 GCA_932178445.1 Andricus quercusramuli | reverse complement strand
TTTGAGGTGAGTTTTGTAGGTTAGATGACCCCCTATACGAGCCTTAAGCACTTTCGATCCTATTTTAAATTTGGGACACTTAACTCACTTTCCTTATCGATCACTCTTAAGGGATATGGCCACAGAAGCGGGAGTGAAATCAAGAGTATATTCACTAATTTTTTTTGTATGAAAACTTAATTTATTTTCGAAACTAATTATATGCAAATGAAGCTCCAATATCAGAGAATCAAAAATTTATATATTTATATATATATATATATATATATACATATTTTTTTTAAGCGAAATGGCCGACTTCTGTTAAGTCCCTTTCGAAATATTTTTTAGGGGCTCCGCAGCTTGACAGCTACATAGCTGCCGCCATTTTAGCCTCGAGCAAAATAAAAAATTTTTCGTTGATCTATATAAGAATATCTAGAGAACTACATATGGAAATGTAAAAATATTGAATTTTCCGAAAATGGCAGGTATTTGAAGTTAACAGTCGAATTTTCAGTGAAAAAATTTGTATAAAAATGCTCATAAAATAACAAGTTTTAAATTTATTGAAAATTCCGTATGTACTTCTCTGCGAAATACAATTATAATGATGTGGTTCAAATTTGAAGTCGATTGGATAAAAATTGTTAAAGTTATTTGCCAAGCCGATTTGAAAAAAGCTGTTTTGAGAAAAATGCGTTTAAAGTTGTATTTGCTGCCTTCGCTTGTTGCACATACACCAAGACTTGGTATCGAATGGGCATTTTCCATGCTATGGCTTCTCATCGGTGGAAAGCTTGTGGTAAAGAGTGGCCCGAATTTCCTTTTTCATGCCTTCAATAGAGGTTGTATTTCTGCGTATAGCCAGACTATAGTGTAGTACTCTACGAGTACGTCACATGCAGTAGTGAAGAAATCACTAACCAAATTACTTACTCGTAATTGATAATTAGTAAGGAAAGGTCTATACTGGAGTGTATTTGTAAGCGTTTCTTTACTAATCCTTACTCAAAGTATATTTAAAAATACTTCCCATATATGAACCTGTTTAAAACTTGATTGAACTATTTTTTTTTTCTCTCCCCTCCATCTAAAATTAAAACACAGCTGTCCCCACCCTTTTACAATTTCCCCCACTTCCGTGAATTTCCCAACTACCTCACTAATAACCTATCATAGTTCAAGAACACTATATGAAGCATGTAAATACACGTTTTTACATCTCACCACCTTACATCCGTTTCTTTTGACACACAAGTTGTGGCTATGGATGTCCGTTTATTAGTTCCTCTGCATCTCTCAAAACAATAAGTGCAATATCTCAAAATATGATAAAACCGACAGACTCACACATTGGAAATATTATGATCTTACAATCTGTTAAAAATGATGGTGATAATAATCCTTCTTCAAGCAATAAAAGAAAAAAAGTTCACATGACAGAAGTTGCACCTTTACGTAAGTCAACCAAATATCTTATCTTAACTTCACTGCACACTCTCAATAATTCTTGCAACAGGTCAATACCATCAACGATTATTTTGGAAAGGACAAACGACCTTCATTAGACCACACTGAGCCATTCGAGATAAATGACTACAAAGTGATATTTACAACATCTTTTGGAGAGAAGACCATTCTTTTGGACAGTATACCTGGACCTGTTGCAGAATGTGACAATCGTGAAAATACTTGTGAAGCGAAGAAAAAAAAGTGTATGTACCTGCTGTTGCTATGAAAAAAACCACTTTCATTGGTTTGAATAATATTCCTTTGTGTGCAGACGAGTATGTTAGTATGCTAACAGCCTTGTGTGGCTTAGACGAAATTTGCGTGACTGTAACTGTACAATTGCATTTTATTGCATTTCGCAAAAGTTGCCTGAACCATCTGAGCCATTTATTTTTATCCTCGTGAACAAAGAGAAAAAAAAAATATTGCAAAGATGTTCTTCATGCACGATTATCATCGAAATTTAAAGATTATTATCTCGACATTGTATATCATGAAATTGGTGGCGTTTTATTAACGCGTTTGACTTCTAGTGTACGTACGAGTGTCCTAAAATGAATTACATTCAACTAGAGAACTAAGATACGTGAAAAATGTAATAAAATCATTTTCGTTTGACATTTTTTATCTTAAAATGAATATGTATTTTTAATCGTAGGTCAACGCGTGTTTGCTCATTATTCTTCCCTTACTAAATATGTGGTAGCCTCGAGATAGTTGGTTATTTTTGAAAGTATAACTTTGTAGGTAGCCAAATATTGTCCACAATCTTTTTTCAGCTTTATGATGCAATTAATGTTGCATGTCTCTAAGGATTTTTTGAATATTGTTTATTAAACTATTCTATTCTCAGGTAAAAATTTATCTTTTATACATATAGTAGAAAATGAACTTTTTTGTTGAAAATTTAACTGTTTTGTAGAAAATTCCTCTTTTTGACTTGAGAATTCAACGATTTGGCTGAAAATAAACTTCTTTGTTGAAAATTTGACTGTTCTGTAAAAATTGCTGCATCAGGTTGAAAATCAACCTTTCTGTTAAAATTTCAACTGTTTTGTAGAAAAATGTTCTTTTTGGCCTGAAAATTTAACCATTTGGTTAGTACTTTTCTTCGTGACTAAAAAATCTTTCTTGTTTACGAGACAATTGATGTTCTTCATGGAAAATTCAACTACTTAGTTGAAATTTGAACTCTTCCGTTGAAAATTCATCAGTCATATTTTAACTTTCTTTTTTGACATTCTATTTCATGAGAGTGTAATGCAATCGTCCAAATTTTCGATCTCTGGTTTTCAGCGGATCTTTACGTTCCGGCACTCACAGAGTCCGAAAATCATAAAGTTTTTCCGGTGACTGTCTGTCTGTATGTCTTTCCGTCTGTATGGTTACCTGAATGTTGTAGCCACGCTAACTTTTGAAGGATTTGTCCAATCGAGTCAGCCTTTGGCGAACTTTTTAAGGGTCCTTAAATGAAGGTTAAGTAATTTCTCCAAAACAGATTTGGGAAAATTCCCTAAATTTTTGTGGAATCTTACTGAAGATGTAGGGAATTTTCCCTCAAGCGTAGTAGGGAAAAATCACCAAATTTTATAGATTTGTAGAATTTTAATAAAAATTTAGGGAATTTGATCAGAAATTCAGGCAATTTTCCCTTAGGCGGAATTTAAGAAACAATAAAGTATACTTTCTCTAAACTACGATTAGAATTTCTGGTATCTCAAACATCATAAGTATAAGTAATGACTAACGTATATGAAAGAGATGAACGTACAATATGGTACAATGAAAGAATAATTCTCGAATGAAGAACATACCAAACGATGCAAATTCAAGGAACAATATTACACGTGTCAGGATATCACAGTCAGGACATCACACTTAATGAAGAAAGGAATATACATACATCATATCATATTATACGTATCTAGGAACTTCTAGATACACAGAACTTAGTGGATATGGACTGAGGTAGTGGGTTGCGATTAGATCCTATACGAGTACAAATCCATGTATCATTACAATGGCAGATCTGTAACAGTAATGAAATATATAGTAGAATTATTTGTCAAAACTGAACTACGGTTAAAAGGAATTAAAAGATAATTCCTCTATTGAGAATGGTATAGTCGACCATTTTATATATTATATTATATTATATTATATTATATTATATTATATTATATTTCGCCATCTGGTACAAAAAATCAGAACTAGAAAGAGTAGATAGAATTTTAGAGATGCATTTCATTTTTGGCATAGAAGTATTTATACGGCTGTTTTGTGGAGTTTGAAACAGTTTCAAAGAATGCTTTCCTCAAACGAGCAATTATTTTTGAATGTCATGTGAGCTTTAATGTTTTATAAGCTTAAATGAACTTTAAGGCTCATGTAGGGGATATTCCAACCTACAAAACTCACCTCAAAAAATTGGTATCGAATGCTGGCGCACCGAAAGGATGTCGGGGGACAATTTTTCCCCCACACGAAGCACATATCCCTATTTGAGGTTGAAAGTCCCTTACGAAGCGTCAACACTCGCGATGAACATTAAAAAGTTAATAAAATAAGACAGTTTTCAAACGCAGAGAAAAACTAAACAGAAACAGTACAATCAGCGCCGCGTGGTGTCCCGATCGATCACTTAATCGATTTAAAAGGACTTCTGGCGCCATACTCAAAATAAAAAAAGCATTGAAACATATGTAGGAGTAACAATGCTTCATAATTTATGATATATTATTTAAAAAACATAACAAATAAATATTATCTTACGCAAATATAAGAAAAAAAGAAGGAAAAATAGATTCAACGCAAAATACTGACTGATAAAAAAGATAAATAAAACTTTCCACATTTTCTTATAATTCCGAGTTGATCTCACAACATTCCCTTCACACCACTCACACAGAAAAAATGATTTACATATAGGTAAAGAAGATTTGGTAAAGATTTTCCAAATTTGTAATTAGCAAAAATAAGCATTTTCCACAAAATGCTATGTTATTGTGTTAATGATTTTTTCAGAGAAACCTTAGGCTATATAATGTAACCCTGATACTCCATCAAACCCACCCACGTATTATAAATCAATTCTAGTAAGCGGTAAAGACTTGGTTAATATATTGCTGTATTATTCTTTGACGAAAAAATAACATTTTTAGAGAAAGTCGAAGTCGTTTTTTCTATGATTTTTTGATGTGATCCTCAGTCAAGTTTTTTATTATTCATTCCAAAGAAATTCTCACGCTTATGGCTTCATTCCAAACCTGAATTCGAGTTGAAATCCACGAGCTCAAGTCGATCAGACTCCATACTGGCTGCTGAGCATTATGCACATGATTTCAAACTCATCTTTTTCACATTATTTTTGAGAACCAGTTTTGAAGACAAGTTTTTTATTATTTATTCCAAAGCCATTATGACGCTTATGGCTTCATTCCAAACCGGAATTACAGTTGAAATCAACGGGCTCAAGTCGCTATAACCTTGATTTTTTAGATAAATGATTATATTCCCATGGACTAAGATTGGAAACTATTCACCGGGTCTTTCCAGCTTTCTAGAGTTGAGTTCTATTGCGTGGGTGGGTTTTATGGAGTGTTAGGTGTACATTATATA
Source organism: Andricus quercusramuli (assembly GCA_932178445.1). NCBI lineage: Eukaryota > Metazoa > Arthropoda > Insecta > Hymenoptera > Cynipidae > Andricus > Andricus quercusramuli. Next base: position 305,679 of record CAKNXH010000306.1, on the reverse strand, counting down.
GCCTCAGGTTCCTCTGAAAAAATCATAAACACAATAGCATTGCATTTTGTGGAAAATTCTTTTTTTTTTTTTTTGCTAATTACAAATTTGGAAAATCTTTAACAAATCTTGACAGCCATATGTAATTTATCTCTCGTGGGTGGATGAACTTTTGGGGATGTTATAATAATAATACAGAACCCAAGGACCTTTTAAAAAAATCAAAGTCGCTATAACTTTGATTTTTTAGAGAAATAATTATATTCCCATGGACTAAGATCGGAAACTATTCACCGGGTCTTTCCAGCTTTCTAGAGTTGAGTTCTATTGCATGGGTGGGTTTTATGGGGTGTTAGGTGTTCTTTTTGTTTCTCGGCAAAGTGAAATCATCCCAGTTAATCGTGGCAACTTACCCAGGGTGCACAAAATTTGACGACGTCTGTAAGACATCGTTACGAGATCTTTACGACGACTTCATGGCATCCTATATCCATGTCTTTAAGATGTATTTACAATGTTGAAAAGACATCGACAGATCGTACGACGTCTTCACGGTATCGTAAAGATATCTCAACGACATCGACAGAGGATGTCGCAAAGTCGACGTCAAGATGTCGCAACGATATCGTCAAGACAACCCGAAATTTTGCACCAACTGGGTTACCACAAATAACGAAAATTTAATATAATTTTTTACAAATTTAAAGCAAATTTTCGGGTCACAATTGAAACCCGATCCGAATCGACCTGAAGTCTCCAGGAACCCACGTCGGATCCAGAAGCACAGAAGAGAGTCAAATCAACACATTTTGAATTAATAAGAGCTCAGTTATTGAAATGTAGAGATTATTGAGAGATAAAACATGATTTGACATGAGTTACAAAATAAACTATTAATAAAATGCCTGGTGAGTTTCTTTCTAAAATTAATTTCAATTTTAAATGTCTGAATTATTATCAATAAGCTTAATTGATTAATTAATGATTTTTAATTCTATAATTAAACTGTATTCATTTTAATTTATTAAGTGACAATCCAATGGAAGTCCGTGAAAAGTCACTAAAACTTGGAGTAATATCACTGATTACTCAGTGAAATGATCCACAAATTTATTTTTATTATTATAAGTTCTGGGTTGAGATCTTAGTAGCCCCTGACGCTTGGGTAATCCCGTTGCGTCCCCTTGTGAGCCTAAGCATGACCCCATAGCCCTCTCCATAGGGAAAGGACCGCAGCCACGCTATTGGCTGATATCTCCAACTCACTGATAAAATAATTACCTGTGAGTGTTAGACGTTTCCCCGCAACTGCAGGGCAGTAACAAAGGATATGAGTAGATTTCTCATTATCCTTTCCGCACAGACGACAGAGGGGACTTTCTGCAAGCCCTATCTTATGTCTGTGATATCCTAACTTCCCATCTCCTATGAATAGTTCTGTTAGGACTTTGATTTCATTCCTCCCGAACTTGAGTATTTCCATAGCTCGGTTGGAGTTAAGCTTTGAGCCCAAGAGTGTTTTGGCCTGTCTGCAAACAGAAACCAAGTCCCACTCACTCTGATGTTCCTCTGTCAGCCAAGTGTTGATTACTTCAGTGACTAACCTGCTGGAAATACCTACCACTGGCTCGGGTCCAGTAAAATTTCTTCCTGCTGCTAGCTTGGCTAGCCTATCCGATATCTCATTGCCCTTAATACCACTGTGTCCAGGGATCCATAGCAGAGTGACTCAGTTTTCCGTCGCTAACGTATTTAGTGCTTCAAAGCATTCCCATACTAATAGCGACGTGGTCATTGTTCCATTCAAAACCGATATAGCAGCCCTGCTGTCCGAGTAGATACGGATGTTCCTTTTATCGCCATACTCCCTTGAGTTGTAGGCCCTTGCCTTGTAGGCCTCAGCTCCCTTCTCGATGTCTGTGCAAAAGCTGGTCCAGCTCTCCTGCTTTGCCTTACGTATTGCACCTCTGTATTCGTCCCTCATCGTTGTGAATGACGTCCATAGTTCCTTAGTTTTGCCAATACTGGCACGTGTAAACCTCTCTCTGGTTACCCTGCGAAGCTCTTCGAGTATCCCATTCCACCAGTGTATCTCCCCAGCCTTTCGGATATTGGTTCCAAGAGTATCTAGGGAAATAAAGGTCCACCCCTGCAGAGCCCCGCATGCAGGGATAAGACTACAATTACTCGGGGAGGTAGTCCGGTGTCCCCGAGAGACCGTTAGGACACCTTCGTAATCCCTATGTGCCAAAGTGCCATGAGCACGATCGCTCTACACCCACAGCTTAGGGGGGTGGTCATATTGAGTAAGATACTCAATGTGCAAATATCCGCTTGCAAACCACCATAACAAAATGGATGGCTGTTTCTTAGTCGCTATGTGGGCCGCAGGTCATTCCTGTCCCGATTACAAGCTGTAAGTCGGTCCGGGAGGGACCTCGACCCTGGGATCCAGAAGGCCCGTGTTAGCTAGGCTCTTTCACCCTTCTGCCATACCGTGATCACCCATACCAGGAGAGCCCGTTTATAGGGATCCTTTTCCTTACACCTAGGAGAGCCCGTTTATAGGGATCCTTTCATTCATATCCATACGCATGCAGGCCGAGGTCCTTTTGACCCCTATGTCCCACATGCTTAAGCCTCCCCAACAACTACAAGGTGTTACAGCCCACAGGGGATGATCCACAAATTTACTTCGTATTAAGTCATACAATAATTTCAAAAAGCATTTCAATTTATACTACTTTCAAGAAGCAGGAAAAATCAAACCAAAATGAATCTTAATGCTTTTGGGAACAGGCTGCGTTACATTTCTTAGAAAAAATGTGGGTTCGATTTACAATAGTAGTAAGGGCCAATTATGGAGCGGCCGCCGGTCTACCCCCACTCCTCGGCTGTCTGTTAGACTGGCGCCTACTCCCACCATTACGTCGCGAGGTCAGTGACCCCTGTCCGGGGTCACATATAAATACCCCCCCCCCCCGTATCTGATAACTATAGCAGATGAGAGCACGCGCATGTGTGTCTAGCCTTTGTTTGCACCCATGTCTGGAGATAAAAATTCAGGGAAAAGTGTGATCTCTGATGTCATTTCTAGTAATTGAAACCTAGGATTATACTTTAAATGATTTTAACTAAGAATTGAATATCAATGAGTTTCTGTTAATATTTGAATATGAATAATAAAAAACTTATTTGCTAAAGGAATGGTATGATAAATAAAAAGAGATTAGGATGACATTTGAACCTATTGAAATAGATTTATTCAGTAAATTAAAAAAATTACAACTAATTACAAGTAGAAAAAACCAGTTTATAAGCATAAAAAAATTTAAATGAGCTTAAAATTAAAAGATACATGCACTTAAAATTAACAAATATGATGATTATGATTATTGTTATGACTCATTACACATCGTAGCCTGGGACATCATTTCATTTCATTGAATAATTCACAAATTCTCCACTCTTCCAAACGAGAATTTTCAATCAATCTTAAAATTAAAGCCGTATAAGTGACGCAGCATGAAAAGAGAGAGAGATACTTGAAGACTTATACATCTTAATAAACACATATCCCAAAAATACATTTTGATAAACACCTAAAAGTAACACGTAGCGCGCAGTATTAAATGTGAGTACACTATTCTAGATATAAAGCAGCAAGTTGTGAAGAACAAGATTGAACACAGGATTCAAGATGTGTATTAATAGGCGATCATTTTCTACTAGATTTTCGCTAAAAAGTTTGGTAAAATCGCGCAAAGAAAAACTACTGCACATATGATACAAGAACATAATACAAAAGTGGCCACACACATCCGAAGAGGAACTTTGTAACTCTGCTGTGTTTCATTGGAATAGGGTACAGTTCCCTCGCAGATGATAAAGATGTTGAGGAATAAGAGCCGGTAGGCCATAGCTGTCCAAGTACGTTCCTCGGCCATTTCGGTCAATACGAACAGCTACCCAATGCGATCCTTTTTTATTGTGTGGATCCATGTTGAAAATTAAAGCAGTTGCTCTCATCCACACCTTCGGTATCCGATCCGCGGGGAATACACCAGTCGTATGACCCGGTATTACTTGAAGTGTTTGAAGTATCTGAAGACTGTCCATTTCTGTTTTGAAGACTTCCAAGTCGAGGCAGTTCTGGTACAGGATTAGAATCCTCAGTCTTGATCTGATTGTCTTTTTTAACAGAAATCTGTATGTTGCCAGCGACCGGCCTGGATGTCACCGCCGTCCCAAGAGTGGCAATTTTAGAGCAGTCATTTGTTTTCAGTATACTCTGACTGCAACGAGTGACACCACGAAGCGATATTTTTTCTCGTTTTTGACTTTGAAGCCAGATTTTCAACTTAGTTGCGTTATTGACAGCACATGTAAAAAATGTTCCTTTTTTCACACCGTGATGAAAACGGTAGTGTTTATTGATTTCCAGTTTTTTAAAAGTAGGACAGGTTAATTCCTCTAGGTTGATAATCTGACGACTCATGATATCTTGCAAAAGTGCAGTTTTTTCCCGGCCTCTGGTATATATCTGACAAGCTGATTTTGCGACATCACGAAGATTTGAATGTAGATACTTCGTAGGAGTGTCTTCCTCAAACCACTCGATTCCGTGAAAATAACAAGTGAGCCAGTTATTTTGTTCTTTCGCAGCGCTACAGAGATCCGAGAAGGGATAAGCTGGTGCAGCTATCCAATGTCCAATATAGTTATGATCTACTGTTTTTTTGGTAATGAGTTTGAAGAAGAAGACGACGGTGACAAAAAAGTAGCGTGCCACGCACAAGCGAAAGAACTACGTAAGGAAACAACCGACTTTGTAAGACAACTTTGCACGAAATGAAAGATGGTCTATGGGCTTCAAAAAGATGCATGTATGATGACATATGTGGAAGATTTTTTCTCACCCTTTTTTCAATGTTTACACAGCTGAATTCTGGTTAGATAAGAATAAATGTGTGAAATAGACTCATTCCCTGTCCAAACCTGTCCTAAATAAACACAGGTGTTCATTATGATGTCAGATGTGTGAAATTTCGAGAAATGAAGACGGCGGCAAAAATGATTTATTATCCCCTAAAATCAACAATAACTTGTCTACACGCGTCAATGTCCAAAACGTTATTATATTCTGCGTATATGATACGGTTTACAGTGTTTGTAAACAATTTGCGGAAAGATCAGAGGTAAGATCAAAAGCAAAAAGACAGAATCCTGTCGAGTAATCACCTCTATCGATATCATTACCCTAATTAAGAAAGTGAATACCACTGCCAGAGAAAAGAGTGTGATAGGTATCAACCTAAAGATTTTTTGTGGGAGAAATCTGGTTGCAGAGGTTTCGAAGGTATTTGTGTACTATCGGCGTTAAGAGATAAGAAAGTAAATCTTGTAATTTTGAAAGTTAAATGGATTAAGTTCTCTATACTCGGTGAAAGCTCTGTTCTCTACGAAACCGATAATTATTCTTTTAGGTAGCTGTCCGAGAATAACATTATCAAGAGTTTCACCGTGAATACCGCCGTGCAAAGTAAGCGCTTTGACCTCGAATCTTGTTATCGGATACTTTGCTGTTCCTTGTGCTAGAGTTTTTGCATCTGCTAGTAAAATTCCGGGACTTATTTTTGAACGACGAACAAGGAGGGATGCTTCCAAAATATGTAAACTGCATGTCTTGACAGGATCCATTAGGCAAAAAGCATCTTTTGTACGTACGAGTCGAAGACGCATCTCGGCTCCGTTGAGAAGAAATTTGTTTTGATTCAAAATGTCGCAGTGCAGATGACCGATTAGATCTATTGTTTTGCCTGTACCAAAATAATCTCGACGGGTATCGATGCCGGTATCTTCGCTGGACAAATCTTCCATTTTTCCTGCAGTATCTACACACCATAGAGCGGAAGTCAGATGGCTCTATTTTGCAGCTGGTCCATAATTGAACAATGTTACCAGGTAAGCTGTGTACGCGTATGCATTGTTTGGAGGAGAAATGAGTTTTTGATTGAAATACACGTCCACCTGATTGAACATCGAATGAAGGAAATTGTTTATTACAGTGACACTTTTCAGACTGTCTGCATTTGCATCAGTTTCTGCCGGTCCTTCCAGTTTGACGCGTATACTGAGCATTGATTAAAGCGAGATTTATGTATTCTTCATCGTGGCCTGGAATGACAAACTCTATCGGCGAATCGTCGGTCAACGATGAAACGGGCTTGTAATGGACCCATTGCGAGCTCTCAATAGATGTTTGAGTAGGTGGAAGAGAGAAAAGATCTGCCGTGATTTGGAAGAACACCGTTAACTGCAATTCGGATAAGTCACCTGAACGCATTTAACGGTAGGCGGCTCAAGGGACTTCTCTGAAATGCAGTTGACGGTGTTCTTCCAGATCACGGCAGAGATCTAATTCAGTTTTCAAACATTCGCTAGAATGCGAGTGTAAAAAGGACATTAGATAATAAACTAGTTATTAACTGTTAAAAAATCTCTGAAGTTAAACGATTTTTTCCCACACTAGTTTTACGCTTTTGTTTGTTGTGGGTTTTCTTATTTTTCATTTTTTTATTAGTATTGATTCTCTTTTTAGATTTCCTATTTCCCTTCCCTTCCTATTTCCTTCCCTTTTCTTCTTCTTAGATTTATGCGTTCTACCAAGCCTCTTAACTTTTTTCCGCTTAATCCCTTTTTTAACCAGCGTGATACTCTCTATACCACGAACTCCGGGTAACTGAGGTGTGAAATTTTTCACACCAAATTTATAACACGACCTGTTCGTAAGATTATAAATTTTATCCAAAGCCTTTCTTTTCAATTTTTGTCCAGATTCCTTAAAACGCGTGTTGAATGCCTGCTTGAGTGGTACTTTGCTATCAACGTCATTTGAAACGTTAAAACCTGTTCGAAGTGCCTCCTTACCGACTGTACGCGCATCTCTCGCTAGTATCGGCAGCACACGTCGAAAAAGCCCACCTAGAAAACTGCCGATTCCACGAGCTCTCTGATAGGATGATCCGACATAGACTTTTGATATTCCGCCTCCACGTAGTTGTGTTGTGTAGTAATCTATGTAATAACTCATTATTACTTGACCATTTAATGTTTTTTCTTCTTCTCCTTCTTCTTCAATCAATTTTTTAAAATAGAAGTGTCACTGTCAGAGTGCTAAACCCGAATGGTATAGGCAGTCCAATATGGTCTCTTATATCTATTTCTATCGTGCGAAATTCGGTATGAAAAAGTGAAATGTAATTTGGAAATGAAGACTGTGTAACTTGTGTAGATGCAAAAATGTAGTTTCGGGTATCGACAGGTATAATACGTAAAAGCGGTGTTTTTGCATCACACGTGATATGCGGTTCACAAATATCGCAATAAAGAAACATTTTCTCGGGTAAACCACGTGCCAGACTTGGAGGGTGAATAGCATAATGATGATCATCTGATATTATTTGCTGTGGTGAAAAACCAAGTATACGAGATACTTTTTCACTGCTTGAAAGAAAATGTCATCCCTTCAACTTACAATCATCTTGACAAATTTTTTCAACTTTGACATAACAATCTTTGTCTTTTTGGAAAATTAATCCGACGTGTTCTCGAGCAAACGGTGTTTTGTTTATCGCTCGGACAAGATCGTTTATCTGAGGGTACACGCCAGGCCGTAACTCGGAGACAATAGAAGTTAATCATTTACCAGTTAGCATACCTGCGCTGTATTCATCTCTAATAGCATTGTCATTAAGCTCAGACAACTCGGTGTCCTCTTTAAGAACGTAATGAAGTGTGTATTTATCAAGTATATCTTCAGCGCTAATTCTCGCTTCATTCATTTTTCTCTCGTAATTTTCATCATTTTCTTCTTCATTCATACTACTCGGTACATTTGTCATTAAAGCTATGCAATTTTCCATTCGATCAGGTGACTCATGTCTTACATGAAGAAATGTTCTAGGAAATTGAATTTCTGTAAGTCCAACAGCCCAAGGACCCTGTAAACGTATTTCGTGAGGCATTTGTGTAGTGAAACGACTTGTAGTATTGTGTGGAAAATACTTCATACTACTATTACTCGGTAAAATGAGGTGAAATTGATCGTTATTCATTGTCAATTTTTTAGATCAGTAGCAGGTATCCAGGAATTAAATTTATCAGAATATCCCATCCACTTGACAAGTAATTGTTTTTTAGAACCCTTCCCCCTACTACGTATCACTCGTTCAATTATGAATTCTGTCCCATTAATATCGGTATCCGTCTTCACTCCCGACAGTTCTCTCTCGTAAAAAACTCCGTCTATCACCAGTCAGATCTTGTAACTCGTAAACATGTGGATTTTGTCTAAGACCTTTAATTACTCGTTTTATCAAAAAAATCTCTTCTGTCCATCCAGCTTTATAACCTTTCGCAAAGGCGCCTTTCTCTCTACTGATCCGTACATAATCGGAGACCTTATATTTAGGCTTTTTACAACGCAAGGCTTCTCCACTGTACTTTCTTCGAATATTTAAACGAGCGTGAGCTGCATTTTCCAAAGTAAACTCTGATAGTCGGGTCAAAATATCTCAAGTGTGCCACTTTTAAATCGATAGTTCTATTTTCAATTAATGTATACAGTTTTCAATTCGCTTTTATATCAAAATAACTCCCCTGAAATATTATTGCAAAAAATTTATTTTTTCGAAAGTTATTAACAATCAAAGTTCTTGATCACTTTTTTTTCAAAAATTAATTACTCGCGAACGGTTAATCGAAATTCAATAGTTAACTCGTGAAAATTTTTGTTACGAAGTATACTTTAGGCTAAAAAATTTTTTCAGTAGTGTAAAACATTTTTTTATTGTTTAAATAATCGTTTGTTATAAACAATTGAAAAATAATTAAACTTCTCCGCTTGTGAAAGAATTCTTCCACGTTCCAATAGATTCTACAATCTCTTCCGAAAATTTTGGTGAAAAAAAGTTGGTATTTTGCAGTAATTCAAAAGTTATTGATTTTTTGGTGACCGCGCTCCGACCTCCAGCGCTGGTCGAGCACGCGCAATTATGTACACAAATGCATAGTTTAGTTTATCATTTATAGACAGAAAGTAATAGTTTTTCTTTCTAATCGTCT
>CAKNXH010000306.1:274828-295649 GCA_932178445.1 Andricus quercusramuli | reverse complement strand
AAATAATATCAAATTACCAATCTTAATCACTAAATATTACCAGTCGTATAATTTAAAGTTACTAAGAAAGAAAAACGATCACTTTCTTCTAATAAACGCCTAAACTATGCATTTGTTTACATAATTGTGCGTGCTCGACCAGCGCTGGAGGTCAGAGCGCGGTCACGAAAAGATCAATAACTTTTGAATTACTGCAAAATACCAACCTTTTTTTTCACCAAAATTTTCGGAAGAGATTGTAGAATCTATTGGAACGTGGAAGAATTCTTTTACAGGCCACTGTGGGCCAGGAATCACGAAAACTGGCCAAAAACCAACTTATAAATTTTGGAAAGGTGAATGTATTTTCGAAAACTAGACACCTTGAAGTATCTTTTGGTATGCTGCCATGACATTTTGACTCCTCTTTGTTCTTCGACAAACGTGCAAACATTAAACTTCGAACGTAATTTCTGAAATTTTATTTTTTCGAAATGGTGATGTATAATCTAATATTAATTGAAAACTTGGATATATTTCATCCTTCTACCTTCAATATTAACCAATAAATCGATCTGTGTCCGAAAACGAGCTACATAATCATCATCATCATATTTTTTTACCTTTTATCTATGAAAGTTTCCATTTTTTTCATAAAGTACTATCTGCCGATTGTTCATTCCCCAGCATTCCCCTCGATATCAAGGAGTGCATGCAATCGATTTGTTCCTTGAGATGTGTAGTTTAATAAAAATTTGCGCCTTTTTGCGCGTTTTCACATGCCATTGAAAAAACAGCTATAAACATTGCGAGCACGCGCCTGGGGCACTATTAAAATTGACAGTTATCAACAACTCTGTTTCTAAGCAAAGTTCATGTTATTTATCATTGAGTCGTCATTCGCTCATAGATTCTGTAGAAAAGATTATTCTCATGAAAATACGTGAATGAAACGATGGCTCAATTTACGAAGAAAGAAATTTTGGACAATATCTCTAATGATAATGAAAGAGAAAAGGGGGTTCATTATATTCTCAAAAAACTTAATGTAGCTGTCAACGAAGTGAAACTTGAACATTTCAATCGCTTGAGGAATGCAATTTCAACGCTTACAACAAAACGAAAAAACAAATTAGAGAAAGCAAATAGGAACAGAGTAAGATTCGAAAAGGACAATGCAGAATAACTGAGTTCATCATTCCAAGTTCCTGAGTTCGTGTTAGAAAACCATGCGAGTTCCAGCTCTTCTGGCCCTGGTCGATCTTCTCTTTCATTTTCCACAATGCAATGTCAGATCGATCTAAAAGACGAGTTATTCTGCAGGTAAGTGAGCAATGCAAACACGACCCTCTCAGAATTTTTATGGCAGCTCAATGTGCCACAAATCATTCTGAAATGACCGATTTGGGCAAAACCATCACGAAAGTTTTGAATTTACATGATGATAATACAGAAGTCAATCAGCTGCTGTATCCACCACGTCCTCTTGTACCTGAGACTACCGAAGAAGCTCTGGCTTTCATATTGGACAACGATCTTTCAAATAATGTTTATTCGAATATACGTTTAGCATCCAAATCGAGTGAAGCAGACATCCGGCCAGTATACAATCATGTAAGGGATGTGAAAGCAGAATGCAGGCCACCAAAAGAAGACATCAAAATAAACGAAGAAGAAGCTGTAGTCAACCTTCAATCACTATTGTTTCATACTGCCCAAAGAGTTGTTCAACTACAACGTGAAGTCTTCCTCCAAATTATCCAGACTTCTAACCCTACTGTAATTGAAGCAGTCTTCATTTTTACCTGGGGATTTAATGGGAGCACAGTGCAGTCATCTTACAAGCAACAATATAAAGCACAAAATCGGTGTCGACCGATCTCAATCAAATATGCTAAAGAAACTTCTGCGCTAACTTTGAAACAAAAGCAATCAATAGAAGAGCAAATAAGTGAATTGGAATGTTTAGAAATTATGCTTGGAGACTGTTGCATACGAATACACTTCTCTCTGCATTTGACGTTGATAGATGGTAAAGTTTTGAGCACAATCACAAACACAAAATCGATGCAATCATGTCCTATTTATCATGCTACGCCTAAACAATTCAATGGTCTCTCAAACAGGGACAAAGGGTCATTCATACCTAATCCAAATTCACTCCAGTTTGGAATCAGCCCTCTTCATGCTTGGATAAGACTTCTTGAGTTGGTATTGAACATAGCCTACAGACTGTATGTGAAAAAATTGCAAATGAGATCCGTGAAAGATAAAGCTGAATTTGCACGACGAAAGAAAGAAGTTCAAAAAATTCTGTGGCAAAAATTAGGGATTAAAGTGGGCATACCAATATCTGGAGGAGCTGGCACGAGCAACGATGGAAACACTGCTCGTAGAGCCTTTAAAAATCCAGCTGTACTCGATACATGTTTGGGACTTGATGAACAACTGCTTCGTAATTTTCGTACCATATTGATTGCCTTGTCTTGTCAACTACCAATCGATCCAGTACTTTTCGGAGACCTATGCAATGCTACTGCTGAAATCTACATGAAGTCACACAATTGGTTTAACATGTCTTCGACTCTACACAAAATTTTGATACATGGATCTGCAATCATCAGTACAAGTGTACTGCCTGTGGGCATGCTTGCTGAAGAAGCATCAGAAGCTAGGAACAAGAGTTATAAGAATTTACGAAAAAATCATAGCAGGGAATCTAGTCGTGAATCAGCATTGACAGACCTTTTTTATCGATCGATGGATTCCACTGATCCCAAAATATCTACTGTGAGTCTCATGACTCGGTTGAATAAAAACCAGAAATTGCCTCTCCCACATGAAGTCATTCAGTTGCTTGCAGTTCCTGAAATTGAAACGTATTCGAGTATCATCGATGACAAAGAAACTGATGATGAAGATGATGGCAATAATGATGGTGATGATGATTGCACTGGCACTGGACTTCAGAGGACTTTCGCAATATTAGACCATCTGGAGCTTGAAAGCGAAGAAATCGAAGAGATCCTAGAAACCGAAGAAATCGAAGAGACCGAAGAAACCGAAGAAATCGAAAACATCGAAGAAATCGAATAATTGAATGGTTTTCTCCAAGAAAATATTCCTCTGATGAATTTACTCGTTTCAAACTTTGTATTCAAATTGTTATTGTGATGAAAACGAGAAACAGAGAAAAAAGTTATAATAAATAATAATTTTTTAGAGTAAAATGCCATTTTTCCATTTTCAGTCTTCAATCACAATATCTCAATCTACAAGACCCAAATTATATGTGAAAAATATTTTGAAGAATGAGTAAAATGCAGAATGCCACTTGATTTTGAAATTTTTGATAAAAATAGCTGCCATTTTGGTTCAGCGATTGCAAAATTCACTATTTTGACATCAGATTCAGATTCAGCGACCTCGAAAACATGAAAGTTTGGTGTTATATACAATTCGGTCGAAAATTCGAGTTTTGGCCACTTTTTGTGGTTCCTGGCCCACTGTGCAGGCGGAGAAGATTAATTATTTTTCAATTGTTTATAACAAACAATTATTTAAACAATAAAAAGATGTTTTTCACTACTGGACAATTTTTTACCGTAAAGTATACTTCGTAACAAAAATTTTCACGACTTAATTATTGAATTTCGATGAACCGTTCGCGAGTAATTAATTTTTGAAAAAAAAGTGATCAAGAACTGTGATTGTTGATAACTTTTGAAAAAATGAATTTTTTGCAAAAATATGTTAGGGGAGTTATTTTTATATAAAAACGAATTGGAAACTGTATACATTAATTGAAAATACAACTATTGATTTAAAAGTGGCACACTTGAGATATTTTGACCCAGTCGCATTCCTATACTAGAATGTCGCGCATTATTATAAGCCTTTAAAATCTGTTGTAAAACATCAGTGTAACGATGTGTATTACTATGAGTGAAATAGCGCCACATACGATCTTTTAATGTACGATTGAATCGTGAAATGATCGGCGTGAAACTACCCGATTCGGGTAGTGTTTCTAGGTGGATAGCTTCTTGTAGTAAACAACTACAAGTGTGGGCTCACCACACCCATGATTAAATATTAATTTTTAATGTTATTAAATATTATATAGTATGTGTATATATATATATATATATATATATATATATATATATATATATACTATGTATATATATATATATATATATTATATGTATATGTATACATATATATATTATATGTTAAAATATGTCCTTTATTTCTAAAAGTTTTTTGGAATAGTTGCAGTAATATCATCAATATTTTTAAAATAATCTTCCCCCTCATCATCATCATGATCATTAATATTGGTTGCAAAACCCATATCCTTCTCTCTCTGATTATCCTGCCCATTATTCAGTTTTTTATGTTTCCATGTTTCCTGGGTAAAAAATAAAAAATTTTGTAAAACTTGTTGATACATTTTCCATTTTTCACGTTCATCTTTTAAGAATGGAGAATGTAATATTTGACTTATTTCAGCATTAAGCCTGGTCATAATATTACCTGGAGTTCGGGCATATTTTTGAGATTGGGATTTTTGTACTTAGCAGCAGAGGAGATATTATCTACAGGATTCATCAAAGAAGTTTGCGCTTCCGTATTTCTAGTATTAGGCTCTGAACCGGAACCTTGTTGTAGAAATTTTGTTACCTGCTCGCTTGGCACCAAAATCATCTTTCTCGAATGTTCCATAATTGCCAAATGGAAAAGGGCTGCTTACTCTTGTGAATTAGATGAGGTGGAAATATTTGAGAGAAGACTACCGATAATCGGTGCGAGTAATAACGGTAAAAATCCACCCTTCTGAATCGTAAAACGTTTTTTATTTTTCCAAGTACCCTTTGATGCTGCCAATTTTCGTAAAGTATGTTTATGTTTTTTTAACTTGTGTTTTTCATGTGTTTTCGAAGGTATATTCCCTGCCAAAATATTTAGAGCACACTCGCATATACATTTTACGAGTTTTGCATTAGCTGTGCTCAGAATTTCTTTTCGTTGATTACGATCGAGACGGCAGAGTGCATGCAATGCTGCTGTGTTTTTCTCTCCAATGTGTTTACGTGCACTCGATGACATTACAGGCGTACAACTTGTGTTCCATCAATTCGAGCACCTCCTTTTATATTTTTGACAGGTATGAAAAACCGTCGGTTGGAAAGATATTTGATCTAAAACGAATTATCGGCTGTAGACTGTTTTAAATCGAGAAGAAGGTATCCATGAGGCTTAGATGTTGCGTCCTGATAGGCCTCTTGTAAAAAACGAGGATTTTCTGGACATACTTGTCGAGCAAGATGTTGAAATTGAGCTCGGTCTCGAGGATTTTTTAAAACAACGATATAATTCGTAATAAGTGATATATCCCTTTGGCCATGCCCCTGAAGAAATAAATATTGCGATATAAAGATAACACTAAAATTTTTGTGGTGACTGCCTTTAGTGAAAAGATCTACAATTGTATTGTTTGAAGATTCACGCATAAGATCATCGATAATTATGAGCTTAAGACGGTCATTATCGTTAGAATAATCACCTGGTTGCGGTTATCCTTCTCGAAACTCTATGGTTTTGCCGTATTCAGAATAACCCGACTGCCATTCTGAATAGTAAAAAAGAACACGTTCAAAATGTGTATCACACATGACTTCGATGTATCTTGAAAATTTTTTGACAAAACAAGTTTTCCCGCATCCACTTGGTCCGCAAACCATAGCAGTGAAACGATGTTGCCAACGACGGTCCATTTTCTGTACTGATATATAATTTACTATAGTTCATCATTTATAGTAGAATAACATAATAAATAAATTATTAATTGGAATTATCAATTAACTTATCAATTAATAAATTCATTAAAATTAATCTAAAAAATTGGATTGAACTGAAAAAATTATTTCTAATTAATTAGTTAATTAATTAATTAAATAATTCATTAAAAAATTAATTAAAATTAAAAATTAATTGATTTTTTCAATTGTCTAATTAATAAATTAACTCAAAAAATAAATGAAACTAAATTATTAATTAATGAATTATTGTTAATATCAATTGAAATAAATAATACATTGAATCTAATATTATTTGAAATTAATACTTTTGAAAGTATTTTCTGAAAACTAATCAGCTTGTAACCGCAGACAGTGTGGAACTTATATAAGCTTTTTCGGTTCCACACCCGCGAACCTATATAAGCTTTCTCCGGTTTCGCGCACGGGCCAGTCTTTTTAAGCTTATTAGAGCCTGGTTCGCATGCCGACGATCAGCTAGTACCCGGCACCCGCGTTTCCGGATCGCCTGGATCAGCTTATCATCAGGCGATCCGACACGTTGGACCACCCGCGCCGGCCGATTCTGTGAAAATAGAATTATTATTTGCCTCCAACACTTATTATCTCACACTATTGACAGGAACATAGAGAAGAGAGTGTAGAGTTTATGATGTTTTTTAGTCCCTTAAACACTTTTCAATTGGAACAAGTAAAAACGTTTACAACCTGCTCTCGTGTTGATTTTGCAAGGTGCTACCTGCTCAGTTTGAACAACTAAAAGCATTTACAATCTGTTTTCGAGTGTCCATGGCAAGATCCTATCTTATCTTAATACACCTGTGGGGTCTTAATCTCATATACTTCCGCACGCTAGGATGGTTTAGGAAAATGGAAAAAATATCATATTAGTTAAAAGCATTTTTATTTCAGTTTCGGAAAGTGGTTGTAGATAACAGTTTCAAAGTTTGTTTAACAATGTCAAGTAATATTTTCATTTCAAAAATGCATACACATGCTCTCACACACACACACACACACGAAGAGAAATATACTTTTGATCAGTGATATTAAATGTAGATAAACATTTTTGAGCATTAAAAATCATATAATTCATTTTTGTCTGAACCATTTTTTATACAAAATTAAAAAATGTTTTTTTTTTAAATATAATTATTATAAAAACACATGTCAGGTATATTTTGAAATTAAATGTGTGGAAAAAAGCTGCGAAAAAACTTTTTAACTGTCATTAGGCTTTTTTTAATATTTTACACAGATTATCTTTCATTTCGTTTGAAATGTTACCATTTAGAATACATGATATTTCACAAAAAACAAGTTCAAAGAGTGAATTAACAAATTCTGGCGATAATTTGGACTTTAGCTGCTGCTTAAAGTACTCAAATTTCACATTCACCATTAGACGCACAAACTCACTAGATGGCCGGTGTATTTTCTCCGCTAAAAAATCAGCACTCAATTTAACCGTGACAATATCATTGCAGAGCTTGACATTCGATACAACTCTCTTCATACTCCTGATGTGTTCATCGATGCAAACGACGATGTTGACGAGGCCTTGAAATGTGGGTACTTGAAGAACAATGCCAGGGATGTAAGGTTTCTCATTTTTTCCTTGCGTCTCGTTATTTGCTGAGACTGGTGTTGTCGTTGTCTTGTTCTGTACAATCTTTGCAATAAGAATAGCATTTGCATTATACAAGGTTGTAAAAAACAAGTTATAACGTCCAATTTTAATCGGTTGAAAACGGGAGTCGTTGTTATAGCAGTTGCATCCATCCTCTAAGTATGAGCAAACGATATCGAATTTTTGTTGCAATTGAAGCCATTCATCAAGATTGAAGGATATTCCATGAGATTTGTTATCAAAGAGACGTATAACTGGTTCAAAAGAGCCGTCGGATTGAATCTCCAAACCAAGAATAACTGTTTTCGAAGAGAAGTTATTCAATTCGTAGATTGTTGCAAGAATCAGAGGTTGACGAGGTGAATATTTCGGTTGTTTCACTCTCCCACTTTCAGATAATGATAATGACATATCAGCAGACCAACTTGTTTTTTTGAGACATTTTTCACTATCAAATCTTGTGAGGCTACACTGTGATTGATACTTGATTCCATCGTTTGACTTTGGAGACTGGGATATGTTATATGTTGAAATTTTGAGAGTATAACTGAGGAATTCGTGCAGCGCAGCAGTTTTTATACCTTACGCATGGGTCAATTCTAGTGGGGAGGCGTAGATATGACTTCACATGTGGTCATCCAATCAGAATATCTTTCCTCTTGAGAGAGAAGCGCGTGACGAATGTATGTATCCCACACATCCGTTTTGATCTGCTTGTCATACATTTGAACAAAAGATTCTATACTTGTACAGCGTATGAGTACTCGTAATGGATGGTAAAAATAAAATACTTAAAATATACGTTAATTTCTTCAAGTAATACAGGTGAAATATATTTTAAAAAAGATTTCCATAATTCCACCCATGGAATACCTAATTTACTGCATTGATTGAAAGAGATTAATATCCGTAATAGCCTCGCAACACAGGTAAATAAAGCGAGAGAGAGAGACTGTGAAGCTGAGACTTCCTGCCGACATCCTTTACCGCCTCAGTGATGGAATTGTAAATATTTGTTAGCTATTTGGATAATACTCAATCGTTTTCAAAATCTTGTGGATACAAACATGTACAAACTCAATCAGAGTTTGTGTGTTTCAATATTTATGGCAATAACCTCTCGGGTTCTATCTCCAGACAGTGAATCCTTCTCTCTCTCTCTCTCTCTCGATACCTATTCTACGCAGTTGGGCTAGACTGAAGTCTAGACGTCCAGCCTAATGACGATACTCAGGCTGGTTGTATTGTATTATGCGAGGTACCCGTAATAAAGATTCCCATATATTTACAGAGTATATGACCTCTTCAAAAAATCAACTTACTGAATGTTGTCTAACACTTTTCACCATATTTTGAGATTTTATCATTTTCGGGTCAATTTTGACGATGGTTCCCCATGAAAAATAGAGGTGTGGCAAAGAACCTGATTGGCCACTTCCGCTTTCCAATAGGGATAATGAAAATTCAAAAATTGTCTATATTTCCCAATACCTTGGAATCTTCTTCAAGATGATAGGTGCTCGTTGTAAACGTCTAATTTCTCCCACCACCCCCATACACCTTTGATGTTTTGATATAGCCACCCTGTTCATCTTCAAATCTACAGTTTCTCTTGATCAACGCAAGCAGCAACACCTCTCTTGTTTTTTCAAGTTTTCGTAAAACCTTTTTTTCAAACGCTTTTAAAATGTTCGTGGCAACGATATTGGCGAATATCACAACCATGTGTGGTATGTCAGGAGACCTGCAGGAATGTGAGTTAAGATTAATTCTAAAATTTCTCCTGACATTCCTCGATGGAGTCGGGGTCGATCGCGTGTTACGTGTGATTGGCGATAACGCGATTGTGTGTGAAATGCTGATGACGCGAAGACAGGAAATTGACGAGCAGCAAATACGCCTTGACAGGCCTAGAGAATTCTATAGAGATGGTAAGTCGAAATAAATTATATCCTTCTATATGATTGTCTCAAATATTTTCTATAATAATGGTAATATAATAAAATTTTTTATTTTCTTTTCCAGCTCTTGGGGAGATTTCCGAAGATGTTGGGATTAGTAACCCTTCGACGTCTCAGCCTCCTTCTTCTCAGACACCAGCAAATCAGCCACCAACAACACCCGGAATCGCGGACCAGCATGATGATGACACGCTAATGCTTAATGTGGCTGCAGATGCACCATCAACATCATCATTATCAGTATCAGTGCGAGTGATAACACCTACGGCTCCCGATGTCATATTTATTGATGACGACGAGGAAGACGTGGGTGTTGGATCGAAAAGTGAAAGTGTTGAAAAAAATAATAGTGCTCGTTTTTGTGAAATTGTTGACTTGTGTGACAGTGACGATGACGACCACGACGAAGACGAAGACAAAGAAAATAATTATTTAAACGAAAATGACAACGACGACAATAACATGGAGATCAACAATGACGAGAACGACCACGACGACGACGATGAAACTTTCTTCGAAGATGAAGATGAGGAGATGCCGTCTAGTTTTGAATATTCAGAGGAGGAAGAGGAGTAGGAGGAGGAGGAGGAGCAGAATGTGGAAGAGGACCAGGAGAAAGATGTGGATGAGTACGAGGGGACAGGGAAGCCCTAAAGCGATCATATGTGGAGAGGGATGATGAAGTCGGTAAGTCGTTAGTTTTTTAATATCTAATTACGTAACATATATTTCAACGGGAGGACATCACAGCACAATTTATTTAAAAATTGAAAATTTATTTGAAACTTAAAAATTTATTTGAAAATTGAAAATTTATTTAAAATTTAATTCAGAATTAAAAATTTATTTGAAAATTGAAAATTTTTTCCAAAAATTAAAAATTCATTTGAAAATTAAAAATTAAATTAAAACTCATTTGAAACTTGAAAATTTGTCTAAAAATTGAAAATTTATTTGAAAATCAAAAATCTAATTAAAAATTAAAAATTTTGTTTGAAAATTTGAAAATTATTTAAAAAATTAAAAATTTATTTGAAAATAGAAAATTATTTTAAAACTTGAAATTTTATTTTAAAAATTAAAATTTATTTGAAAATTGAAAATTTATTCAAAAATTAAACATTTATTCACAAATTGAAAATTTATTCGAGAATTAAGAATTTATTTAAAAATAAAAAATTTATTTTGAAATTGAAAATTGAAAATTTTGTTTTAAAAATTAAAATTGATTGAAGAATTAAAAATTGATTTGAAAATTAAAAATTTAATTGAGAATTAAAAATTTACTCGAAAATTAAAAATTAAATTGAAAATTAAAAAATGATTAAAAAATTAAACATTTATTTAAAAATTAAAAATTTATTTGAAAGTTAAAAAATATTTTTTGGTTGTTCAAAATTTATTGAAAAACTGAAAATTCATTCATAATTCATAAATCATCATGAACCATTTATTGATAATTCTTTAATCTACGAAAGGCAGAGACTGTAAAACTTTAATCAAGTATTATTTTGAATACAGTAGTAATAGTTTTCTACTGATGTCCATTATTATGTTGTCTGCTAGCTTCGTTTTTATTTAAAAAACAATTTGTCCGATAGAGTGGCTTGAATCGGCTGTGCGAGAAGTATTTCAATTTATTATAACTCCACATAAAACGGGCGATTTAATCGGTATTAAATTCATAGCCGATAGCTTTATACAGGATGATGCGGGTCTATCATTTCGATATGTACGTGATGGCCATTTTGAGGACTTGTGGAATTTAGTTTTCATGTTAACTCAGAGTGTCGCCGAGTTCCGCATTGATGATAGTTTTAAATTAATAATCGATGTGTAAATAACCCTGTGGGTGGTTTGTGGTAAAATTGATAGGGAACGCGGTCAGATCATAACGGGAGATAACAATGAAGTTTGGAATCGAGTAAGAAGTCGAAATTCAACACTACAAAAAAGTTTGGCTCAGTAATTGTGTCAAAAGGCCCTTGTCGATATTCCGCTCGAGGCCTGTGGATTTTTGGAATTGGAAAAATTCCAAAAATACCTTATCAACGAGGGTATTGCCCCCTTTTTCGATAGTATTACACGCTTCATCGGAAGAGGTGAGGTTCCCTCCAATATTATAGATCTTTTGTTTAATAGTGATAGCAATCATTATCACACTATTTTAAATTTAACAGGGGCTAAATCCTCTCGAGTTTTTTATACACCCTGTTACAAGAGGTACAGGAATAGGGCCGACCATAGGTGTGCACATAAATGCGAAGCCTGTCTCGCGCAGACCATGAGTTTAGAAAAGTGTTCCGATAATAGATCAACAGATACACCCAAGTGTCCAAACTTTTTTCGTCGGTTTTTTAATAACACAGGGCCACAAAATGGTTCAGGGAGTCTACTGGGATTCTAATGGGTGTACTTTATGTTTTTGGGGTCGCTGAACACGAATCCGTTCGCAGAATTGATCCAGCACGTCAGGATTCTCAGTAAAATTCATAAATGGCTAAAACCCCCGATTTTCTGCATACATTTCTGTCCCAAACCCACAAACCCAAAACCCACGAACCCCAAACCCACAAGCTCCAAACCCACAAACCCCAAACCCACAAACCTCAAATATAATACCAATTGAGAAATTGGTATTATAGGATGTGAGGTTTTTGGGTTTGTGGGAATGAACCCATCAAGAGAGGCAAGGAGACTCACGCTAAACAAGCACCCTATCGTGAGAGGTGAAGGGACTCACGCTAAACAAACACCCAATCGTGAGATGCAAGGGGACTCACGCTAAACAAGCACCCCATCGTCAGAGGCAAGGGGACTCACTCTAAACAAGCACCCCATCGTGAGAGGCAAGGAGACTCACTCTAAAGAAGCACCCCATTGTGAGAGGCAAGAGGACTCACGCTTAACAAGCACCCCATCGTGAGAGGCAAGGAGACTCACGCTAAACAAGCACCCCATCGTGAGGCAAGAGGACTCACGCTCAACAAGCACTCCATTGTGAGAGGCAAGAGGACTCACGCTAAACAAGCAACCCAGCGTGAGAGACAAGGAGACTCACGCTAAAGAAGCACCCCATCGTGAGAGGCAAGGAGACTCAGGCTAAACAAGCACCGCATCGTGAGAGGTGAAGGGACTCACGCTAAACAAGCACCTCATCCTAAGAGGCAAGGGAACTCACGCTCAACAAGCACCCTATTGTGAGAGGCAAGTGGACTCACGCTTAACAATCACCCCATGGTGAGAGGCAAGAGGACTTACGATAAACAAGCATCCCATCGTGAGAGGCAAGGAGACTCACGCTAAACAAACACCCCATTGTGAGAAGCAAGGGGACTCACGCTTAACAAGCACCCCATTGTGAGAGGCAAGAGGACTCACGCTTAACAAGCACTCCATTGTGAGAGGCAAGAGGACTCACGCTAAAGAAGCAACCCATCGTGAGAGGCATGGAGACTCACGCTAAAGAAGCACCTCATCGTGAGAGGTAAAGGGACTCAGGCTAAACAAGCACCGCATCGTGAGAGCTGAAGGGACTCACGCTAAACAAGCACCCCCTTCTGAGAGGTAAGAGGACTCACGCTAAACAAGCACCGCATCGTGAGAGGTAAGGAGACTCACGCTCAACAAGCACCCCATTGCGAGAGGCAAAAGGACTCACGCTAAACAAGCACCCCATTGTGAGTGGCATGGGGACTTTGAATAGTATCATAAAAACCTGACAAAAATATTTCGCCAAAGTGGAAGCTTTAGTCAGACTTCAAAACAACACCTTGACATTAACAGACCTAAAATCTTCAAATTTCATTCGCCAGCAAACCCACATTTCCATACCCACAAACCACAAACCCAAAAACCTCACACCCTTCAATACCAATTCCTCAATCGGTATTATATTTGGGGTTTGTGGGTTTGGGACCGATATGTATGCAGAAAATCGGGAGTTTTAGCCATTTTTTTACTCTTACTGCAAATCCTGACATGCTGGCTCAATTCAGCGAACGGATTCGTGTTCAGCGACCCCAAAAACGTAAACAAGTCCTATGGGATCGTCCATATATTACATAAGATGTTTTTCATTTGTTTATATCGTTGTACCCTTCTCAACTTCACAGCAATTGTATTCTCGTCTTTATTTAAACAAAAGAAAAACGTCTTACGTAATATATGGACGATCCCTATTAGAATCAGTGTTCACAGATCGTAGGAGCTGG
Organism: Andricus quercusramuli; assembly: GCA_932178445.1. NCBI lineage: Eukaryota > Metazoa > Arthropoda > Insecta > Hymenoptera > Cynipidae > Andricus > Andricus quercusramuli. The sequence continues at coordinate 282,043 of CAKNXH010000306.1, read as the reverse complement.
CGGCCCCCACCACGACTCCCGTGTGGGAGCGACCACACGTAAACGCCGCGTGTCGGTGTGTCCCCACTCCGTTACTTACGCTCCGCGGCAACGAAAATTTGTCGGCTGGGATGATTCCACTGTCTCCTTCGTGCTCTTTCGTTTGATTTCGGTGGCGGCCACGAAGATGGGTTCGGCGTTGGAGCCGAGGATTGCCGAGAATGCACGATTCTTAACTTGTAATTTCTCATTCTCGGCGACTGTGTTATTTTCAAGATTTTTCAGCTTTTTCAGATTTGGAGAATTGGAGGATTTGGAGGTTAGAGTCGACTTTTGTTTTCAAACAAAGTTTGACAACCTCAAAGAAGCTAAAAAAGTTTTAAAAGATGATGATTATGTTTTGCAGGTATTATTATAGAATCTTTTCTAGTATAGGATCTATAGGGAATATAGTATAAGTTACTACAGGTTTTCAAATTTGTAATATAAGGAATATATTGTATAAGAAAACTTGAGGTTAGATTGATATAAGGTATATCGTTCTCAAGCCTCAAGTGGTTTTCAATGCTCAAATTTTGTATTTCATTTTTTAATTGATTTTAAATATTGTGAATTTAGAATGATAATAAATTATGTATATTTTTAATTCAGTAAAATAATCATCATTTCTTTTAGTTATATTTTCTTAAAGAAGCATTAAAAATATGAAAGTACAATAGTCGATATTCATATGTTAAACCATTTTCAAAAGCTTTAAGACTTTTGTAAAAATGATTTAAAACTTTTTTGCATTATAATACTTTCTTAAATTTTCATTGAATTAAATATTAAATATTTATAATATTTTATCAAGAAAAATAGAATTTATATGAAAGTATGAAAATCACAGGTTTGTTATTTCTTATCAACACTGAATAAAACCTTTAATGACTTGTATATCTATACTTAATAAATAAATAAATAAATAATGATTTACAGGAGAGAAAGTCTTACACTATACATATAGCCTGTTATAGAAATGGGTCTATTGTTTTATTACCTTTATTATTTAAAAATAATTTATAAATTATTATAAAATAATTATATAAAAATTTACAAATAATTTTTTAGTCATAAATAAAAAATTATTATACTCATGAGAGTGTGAAATGGCAATTTTATTATTTGTAATGATATTTTTCATTCTTAATTCTGAAATTTCATTATTTTGTAGCTAATATATAAATCAATAATTATTTTTAATAGAAAATGTGTATTAAGATCATTATAGAAAAGTCAATAAAGGAATAAGTAATATAAAAAATATTGAAAAGATGAGTGTCAGAACTAATAAAAATATAAATATATATATTTATATGTATATATTTATATTTTCATTAGTTCCAAATTATTATTCAGAATTTTTTTAGTTCAAACAAAAAACTGTAAACTTAAAAATGTTTTCTTCAAAATGAATGCATTAAGTATAGATATACAAGTGATTAAAGGTTGTATTAAGTGTTGATAAGAAATAACAAACCTGTGATTTTCATGCTTTCATATAAATTCTATTTTCCTTGATAAAATATTATAAATATTGAATATTTAATTCAACGAAAATTTAAGAAAGTATTTTAATGCAAAAAAGTTTAAAATCTTTTTAAAAAAAAGTCTTAAAACTTTTGAAAATGGTTTAAAATATGAATATCGACTATTATACTTTCATATTTTTAATGCTTCTTTAAGAAAATATCACTAAAAGAAATGATGATTATTTTACTGAATTAAAAATATATATAATTTATTATCATTCTAAATTCACAATATTTAAAATCAATTAAAAAATGAAATACAAAATTTGAACATTGAAAACCACTTGAGGCTTGAGAATGATATACCTTATATCAATCTAACCTCAAGTTTTCTTATATAATATATTCCTTATCTTACAAATTTGAAACCCTGTAGTAACTTATACTATATTCCCTATAGATCCTATACTAGAAAAGATTCTATAATAATATCTGAAAAACATAGTCATCATCTTTTAAAACTTTTTTAGCTTCTTTGAGGTTGTCAAACTTTGTTTGAAAACAAAAGTCGACTCTAACCTCCAAATCCTCCAATTCTCCAAAACTGAAAAAGCTGAAAAATCTTGAAAATAGCCCAGTCGCCGAGAATGAGAAATTACAAGTTAAGAATCGTGCATTCTCGGCAATCCTCGGCTCCAACGCTGAACCCATCTTCGTGGCCGCCACCGAAATCAAACGAAAGAGCACGAAGGAGACAGGGAAATCATCCCAGCCGACAAATTTTCGTTGCCGCGGAGCGTAAGTAACGGAGTGAGGACACACCGACACGCGGCGTTTACGTGTGGTCGTTCACACACGGGAGTCGTGGTGGGGGCCGCCAGCTCCCACGATTTGTGAACACTGATTAGAATCCCAGTAGACTCCCTGAACCATTTTGTGGTCCTTTGTAATGATTGCTTTAATCACCATTTAACGCCCGGTTCATACTCCTCCGGAAAAAATGTCTGCGACACCTTGAAAATTTGCCCCGAGTGTTCGCGCTTAGTAAATATTATATAAGATGGAAATCACAGATGTGGTTTCAGTTTTTGTAGGATATGTAAGTGTGATCGTGAATACAATCACGAATTCTTTATGAAGCCTATTCGTGATCGTGTGGGTGGTAATGACAATAACATTTCAGAACATTATCTCGAAGATAGGTATGTTTCCTATAGCACATCCGACACTGTACGTTGGTTCTGATGAGTGTAAATCATTCACAGGCACAGATTACGATCTTAGCAAAGGCGAGGGTTTAGTGCATTGTACAGTTTCGCCACCTCGAAATCTCTATTACCCCCTTCTCCCTGTTCGTATGCATGGTAAATTAATGTTTTCCCTCTGTCGCACGTGCTGTGAAACTCTTGAACAGGGTGAATGTCTGCATGAAGATGAATCACAGCGCGTGTTTGAAGGTACCAAGGTTTCCTTTGAATTGAAAAAAGCCATAAAACTAAGGTACAAAATCGTGGAAATATCAGAAATTTAGCAATCCAGAGTTGTTCAGTGTGATCCAGCCACTCACAAGGGTAGTCTTTTCATTGACGAGGCATCAAAAGTTAAATATATACGTCAATACGAACAGGCAGAAGGGATTAGACTAGATCGCGAAAAAATTAATAAAAATCCCGGCTTACGATCCCTGGCAAAATTATGCCTTAACTCTTTCTGGGGTAAGTTTGGTCAGCGAAATAATTTACCTCAAACAGAGATTGTAAGAATGCAGGAAAAATTATTACGTATGCTACTTAATCCGGAAGTCGAGGTCAGGAATATCGTACCTGCAAACGACAAAATGCTGTACCTTTGTTGGGCATACAGAGAAGAAGCAGTCACACTGTCTAATACGAACGTCGTCATTGCAGCGTATACGACAGCACAAGCCCGCTTAAAGTTGTACGATTACTTGTCCCAACTAGACCGACGTGTCTTGTACTGTGACACGGATTCCTGTATATATATCACACGCGGAACTCCGGGCGAGTACGAACCACCTGTAGTGTTACTCTTGGGAGATTTAACTGACGAACTCGAAAAAGATCACGGCAAGGGTAGCTATACACGCGCTTTCGTTTCAGGTGGACCAAAATTTTATGCGTATATAGCCCGTGCTGCAGATGGCACCGAAGCAGCAGTGTGTAAGGCTTAAGGTAAAAGTTTAAATTTTGATAATTCTGAACTTGTAAATTTTGATTCTCTTCGGGACCTTGTGACAGTCATTGAACAGTCCCATTGAAATAAAGTCTCGGTCGATTCGAACTACTCGCTTTCATCAAGTAGTCACTCGTGATGAAAAAAAGATCTGCAGAGTTGTAGATATGAAGAGACGTAGGATAGAAAATTACGACTCTCTATCCTATGGTTATAAAACATTGTACGTCATTTCGCTACAATTGTAAATACAGACTTTTGTAGATAATTTTGTATAGTTCATTTTGAAAATTTTGATTTAATCGGATTTCTTTACCACCCTCTAGAAATATATCACTCTCATACACCTTCACAAATTGAGTGGGTATAAATAAAAGTTTTTGATAGCCAACATAAATTTAACACTTATTTTTCTCTTATTTTTACAGCTAGTTCGTCAGCATATACCATGACGATCGCTGGACCAATCCAGGGCTATTCTGTTCCACTGAAAGAGTGGGACAACAACTCGGAAGTGCAGGAAGTCAGGGTATCGCTTCAGAGAGTCCGAAGAGAAAGAAGATCAGAACATAAAATGCTGTGACGGTATGCTAAGGTGGAGATGACACCGTCCTGGCACGCGAAAATAAAGCCCTCTGTACCTGAATTGAGCCCTGATGATTGGAGGAAAGCAAAAGTTTGCTCCTTCGACAAGGACGGTTTTTCTACATTTCTGTGCAAGTTTCCATGCATATGCTTGTCGAGTAATTCTTGGTGAAATTTTCCAACCTCTGGTTTCTTTACTTCGGCTTTTAGACACCAAGCATCTAGATGGAGTAATGCACTTTCCTCAATTCTGATGTTAAAATTCAGGCCAAGGGTCTCGGCAGCTTGCCCCGCTGCTTTGTATGGAACACTCCTTCGCCAATCATCTCGTAGTTTCTGACCATCTTCAGGAGAGGATCTCTGCCATTCGCAACGATGTAAGCTGTACTCAAAACAATGCGCGATATGCAAGCTTTTATGCATATGCATGATCTTACGCGTGGTGACATCAAGGGTTTCAAGCTCGTTCTTCGTCCATTGAACCACCCTCAACGAGTAGAGCAGAACTGGGGCAGCAAGCATGTTAGTCGCAGATACCTTGTTCGACGCCGACAGATTGGAAGACCAAATCTGTCGAAGAAGATGCCTGTATCTGCTTTGGAGAGACTCCTTAACTGATGTTACGTCCTGAATGCGGCTTTGAGGCACGCCCAGGTATGTATAGGTCTCTCCAGTGTTAAAATGTCTAATAACACTTATATCCACAAGCTCAGAGTATTTCGAGAGATGGAGGCAGAAGTGTGATGCAACAAAGCAAAGGGCTCATACTATCCCCTTGAAAGACGCCCCTCTGGAAGGTAAATCTAGTTTTTCAAAGAGGCATCAATCTCTCTATGCATCTCACTATGTGTGGATGTACCTTCAACCTTTCCAACAGACAGATGATAAGTCTATGAGAGGTTGAATCGAATGCTTTCCGGTAGTCAATCCAGGCCATTGACAGGACGCGCTGATGGACTGTAGCGTCTTTACAGGCACACTTGTCAATCAGAAGGTCTTCTCGACAGCCTGGTACACCTTTTTTCTAGCCTCGTTGTTCGTGCATCTCTCGCCATACAGGTTCAATTCGTCGAACAATCCTGTTGTTTAGGACAGCTGTAAAGATCTTATACAGTGTGTTCAAACAAGTTATTGGGCTGTAATTCTCTGGTTTGGACAAGTTGCCGATGACAAGTCACTGCGGAATGGGCGTCTCCAACTTTAAACATGAGGTGAATATGCGGGCCAAATGTTGGTGTATAGAAGTAAACTGCTTCTACCAAAAGTTCGTGATACAATCTGATCCAGCACCGGAAAAGTTCTTCGTGCCTCCAAGTGCTTTTTTCACCCCTTCGGCAGTGACTGATGGACACTCCTTCTCAGATTTTATGAGGCTCTCGCAAAACTTCTTGAAGCGGATTATATTGTCAGTATCTTCTTTCAACTCTAGTGTTTTCGGGATCTTGTACACCTCTCTCCAAAACGTCTCTACCTCCTTGGGCTTGGGTGGATTTTTTAAAAAAACAGGGGGATCACTGAAGAGGCGTGATGGGTCAGCGAGAAACTATTGATTCTCCCTGATCCATCTCTCCCTTTTCTGTATCCTCCTCCTTGCGTCAGATGACAGCCTTATTTTGTCCACAATATGCTGCTTGATTGTCAGCAGCTTTGACTTGTTTAGTGCGTGATTCAAGCTCCTTAGTGCTTGGGCGAACTTTCGAACCCTTTCCGTGAACAGTCTACCAGAGGTTATGTAGTCAATCACACATTGAACACGGGACGCATTCTGTCTTGCCCATCCACTTTTCTTGTTCATTTGATGCAAGTGTCTCCTTGTCTTTGATCCATCGTCGGTTTCAGCCTTCGATTTGAATCAGCCAAAGCTCTCGCAGCACCATAAACTGAGCAATTGATGGTCCAGAGGTCGGACTCTTGCGAGATATCTCCATGAAGGGAGGCATCCATTTCAGCCAGATCTTAGGACTTAAGAGGAACTTGCATGTTGATATTCCTCCTTGTACTGAAATTGCGATCATATTCCAGAAGGTGCCTGCTTTCTGCGGTTGGTCCTAATGTCATTTCATCTCCGTCTGGAGCTTGTTCAAGCAGCGGTTGAGGAACCGCTCCGCATACATATCCATTTTTCCGGAGGGAATCGGCTTGATTTCGCAAAGACTGATGCGAAACGTGTTGAAGCTCTGGGTGTTTCTGGCACCACAGAATATGCATAGGCGCCATAAAGCCTCTGAAAACAGGGATAATACTGGCATCGTAGCAATCTAGCACGTCATTCCTAAGTTGATCCGTCCACTCAATGTGGGCGTTTCGCCGGTTCGTCGTCGTGTTTCCATCTAAATTATTTTCAGCACCCCGAACTCTAGGATGATCGGCATTGTTTGCCGATCCATTGTTGGGTGCTCTGCGCGTTCGATCGTTTTGAACCGCATCTACAACATTTTGGTGGTTTGTTGGTTCCATTGTTGTTCCCACGAGCAGCTAGGGAAAGGGTTCGTCCATCCTTGTAGAGCCCCGCGTGCAAGTATAAGGCTGATACTCTGAGACGCCGCCCGGTATCACAGTGTTCGAGATTGAATTAGAATTTTTATGCTGTCTTTTTATATTGAAAGCTTATACTTATAAATTTAAGAATGATCGACGTATTTTACCTTGCAAATTCATTTTATAAGAGGTTCCATTTTTCTTTATACCAATTCAAGACTATATCATATTTATTATTTCTATTTCTATACTTCGTATTCTTATCTTGAATCACACTCTTCAAATTTGGTGTGTGTGTGTGGAACCTTTCGCACTTTGCTTGTGCTGATCAGTCGTCGTCAAACCGATCAAAGGTACGCTTGTCTCATCGTTTCGGATTCAAGCTACCTTCTTATAATATTGTAGAAATTAAAACTATCAGAGTTTAACTGTTTTAAATAAAGACCACTCTCAGTAGAGAGTAATTGTT
>CAKNXH010000306.1:256855-274818 GCA_932178445.1 Andricus quercusramuli | reverse complement strand
ATCATCAATCTTCTTTTCAAAACTTTAATTTCGTTTGCTCGCGAACACACAGAGTCACCGTTAAAGACACCTAACTCAGGTGCCATGCAGCTTTCGGCACGGTTCTCACACCTTCGCTTAGGGGTTATTCCTTCGGGACCATCCCTGGACAATTGTCCGCGACTGCTTATTAATTATTGTAACCATATTCAGCAGAAACCCTTGCTACGGTGACCCTTTATCCGCAACCCGAGGACGCGTTCGGTGGCTTTGTCATAAGCCCTTCGGTTCTATTCCAAGAGAATCGAAATCGAAACCGAACTATACTATACCGAATATATATATATATATATATATCATATATACTATAATACTGTAAAAACCAGACTTCCCCGAAGTAGATGTTTTTCTCACACCTGGAGCGTTGGTTCAATCTCGTGTCCTCAAAGAACTTACTTCAGGGACCCTTAAGTGCTAGGTTTTCCTTAAAGATGTTGGTCGCATACATGGTGCAAGGGTGTGATGTCTGGAATGCGATTTCCGCCAGCGCAGCTCATCACCGGAAGTCAAACTTAGTCTAAATTATTTTGTAGAAATGTTTGTAGAATTTCCGTATGGAATTTCGACATGGAATTTCCACATGGAACTTCCATAGAACACTTACCGTAGAATTTTTCCACGTGAGTATTTTTCAAAAACAAAAAGAATTTTTTGATTCCTCCATACTATTTTGAACAACTTCTCCACCGAAAGTTTTTGTTTGCTCAAACTTTCCTGGATAAACAAAAAGTTAAACAATTTTGTGGAACGAATTATGCAATAGTTTAGAAAATAATTTCCATATTGTTATAATTGAATATTGAAAATATTCAAAATTCACAATTTCCAATTTGAATTTTCAGTCGCCAAGTGCCAACTCCGCCGTGTTAGTATTAATGTACGTCTTATTCTTGCGTAGACACTAGGGTGGTCCAAAATTTTTTTTTCGAATTTTCATGGGGGCACCCCGCAAATTTATTCGAATCTACACAAAAATAAATCCATTTTTTTTTTTCAAATGATATTTTGGGTTCCGCAAGCCCCATGAAATTTAACATGTATTTCCCATAAGAAAATAAGACGTTTTTGTTTTTTCATTAATTGTTTAAACACTTTACTATTGTTTTTAGCAATTTTCTCATAGAATGGAGTTAGAAAGACGCAGTTTTTTCTCATAAATTTTCTATTTGTTGTCCAATTGAAAAAAATCACTTTTAGTCAAATTTTCAATTAAGATAAGTTAAGTAATTAATTAAAGTCAAGAAAATTGATTTGTTAAACAATTTATCATCATTATTAGTGATATTATATTTGAATAATGCGGTTTTTTCAAAATTTCTGGCTTTTTGTCCAATTTTCATTTGTAGTGAAGTAATAATTAATTCAAGTTAACAAAATAATTGTGTAAACAATTTATTATACTTATGTTTGTTATGTTAATGTTGATGTTAATGTTATGTTAAAAATATTCTCTTGTTACGTCCCGGTTAAAATTTCAAATTTTTACGTAACCACTAACGATAAGTAGAACAGATAAGCTACTTATGGTAATTACTCATGTGGTTGATCACGAAGCGTGGTACATAGCGGCCAGCGATAAACGATCCGCGGTCGGTAACGTCACGAGCGTATGATAAACCGGAGTAGTTACCATGAGGATATAAAATATCGGTAACATTTAGATGTTACTTAAATATGTTACCGATATAGGATAATCACATTTATACCATTACAATCAAATAATTGGTCAGGTCTTACCAGCCTGACATAATCAGCACACTGGTCTCTCTCTTTTCCTATTTTCTATACTACCCTCGCCTATTGCTCGGGACGTGACACTCTTTGCTTAATAATTAGAATAATTAGATTTGGCAGGAATAATTTTTGAACAAATTATTATTGTTTATGACTATCTTCATCTATATCAATTGCGCCTGATAGTTGCGGTTTTTCGGCAATTTTCACCTTTCTGTCCTTTTTTCACTTAGTGAGCTAATAATTCATTAAAGTTAACAAAAAAGTTGTTTAAACAGTTTGATATTGTTTATAACTATCTTTTCTTACATAAGTGCTAGAAAGTGGCGGTTTTCTTTAAAATCTGTCACTTTGTTTCGGCGGCTTAATTACTAACAATTAATAAATAAACACTAGAGAAAACTATATTTTAAATAAGCTCTTTCCTTCTTGTGAATATATTTTTCTGAAATAAAGAAGATATTTAAAATATGCTTCAAATTTTCTACACGAATCATATTGAATACAACTTTCCCTCGAATAAGTTACTTAAAGACTTCAGTGAGGGGTCAGAAATGCAGCAATTGTTATTGTTATTCTATTCTTTGTTTTTGTCTCTTCTGTAAAATAGCTTTTTTATCTTTAAATTAGATTTTATAAGCATTGGGAAAAGAGCAAAAATAACTCATGTAACACAACAATATCATTCGAAAAATCGTTTTTGTTGTGGTTGACTTATTATTTGTTCATAAATAAAAAGGCGATGCAAAGTGAAAGATTTAAAAAACGCCACTTTCTAGTACTTATCTAATAAAAGATAGTTATAAACAATATTAAATTGTTTAAACAACTTTTTTGTTAACTTTAATTAATTATTAGCTCTCTAAGTGAGAAAGGATAGAAATGTAAAAATTTGCGGAAAAACCGCAAGTATCAGGCGCGATTGATATAGATGAAGATAGTCATAAACAATAATAATTTGTTCAACAATTATTCTTGCCCAATCTAATTAATTATTAAGTCATACCTAATGAAAAATAGACAAACAGTTGAAAATTTTAGAAAAAATCGCAACATTCTACCAATTAAGCAAAGCGAATATTATTCACAATGATAATAAATTGTTTAAACAATCATTTTGTTAACTCGAATTCATTATTACTTCACTCCAAATGAAAATTGGACAAGAAGCCAGAAATTTCAAGGAAAACCGCATCTTTCTAGCATAATTCAAATATAATATTATTGATAATTATAATGAATTGTCTAAACAATCAATTTTATTGACTCTAATCAATTGCTTGACTTATCTTAATTGTAAATTTGACTAAAAGTTATGTTATTCAAACTGCAATATTATAGCATTTTTCTAAGTGAATATTATTAACATTATTAATAAATTGTTGAAACAATCACTTTTGTTAACGTTGATGGATTGTGACTCCCCTCTGATCAAAAATTGGACAAAAAATTTGTGTTTGTATTTGTATTTATTCATGAAAAGTTCCTAGGGCTAAATAGCCCTATAAGGAGCAGGCAACACATATTACAATTAAAATGTGACGGCGATCGATTTGACGACTGAAATCAATAATAGGTATTAACAAAGGTAAAGAACTAAACTAGAAAATAAAAAAAAAATTGGATCTAGGCTATCAACAGAAGAATACTTTGAATATACATACGCAAGAATTCATATTAGAATAAGAATAAGAATAAGTAACCAAAAAGGAGTTTTGGCGACGTTAAGGAGTCCTGCTGTTTCTCTACACTGAGTAATATGTTCACTTTTGGGGATGTAATAGATGAACCTAATGCAAGCATTAAGTGTACGCTCAAGCTTGGCATTCAGCTCATCAGTAATATCGTCATATGTATACCACACAGCCGTAGTCAAAGAAGGGAAGAATCAGACTTTTAGCTAGAAGGATACGCGTTGGATTTGGAAGTGATTCTTTATTCCTGTTAAGCTGTTGGGGGACTCTAAAGGTTTTCCTTGAGATATCCGCAACGTGTTCATTCCATGTAAGAGAGCGATTAAGAATATAGCCTAAATCTTTCACAGAATCCACAAAGGGAATGAGACGACCATCGATCAGGAGAGGAGGCAAGGTTGCAATTGTTGCAAGTGAAGGAGGGGAAGAAGGTCCAATGATTATAGCCTTAGTTTTAGCAGGTTTGAGAGTGAGACCGTTTGTCAAGGCCCACTGCACCACCAAATCAATATCCTCCTGTACCTTTTGAAGTAAGCTCTTAAGAGTGGAAATAGGCCCGGAGAGGTAAAGCTTGAAATCATCAGCATATTTGTGATAGTTGCAGTGTCGAAGTTCACTACCAAGTTCAGATGTATAAATATTGAATAGAGTAGGTGCAAGCGTGGAACCTTGAGGGACACCACTCTTAACCTTCCCACAGTCAGAACGCTCGCCATTGCTGATTTCTATTCTTTCAGAGCGATTACTAAGATGGTTAACTGTATAAAACGCCTTGGAAAAGTCAAAAAGGACAACAGCTGTTATTTCCCTTCTATCAGTTGCCAATTTAAGGTCAGAAGTTACTTTAAGTGTACCTGTAAGAGTACTATGCCTGGCACGAAACCCAGATTGCATTGGTTCCATTAAATTATTAGTTTCAATATGTGCAGTGAGTTGCTGATGAGCAATACGTTCGAAAGGCTTCGACAAGGCACAGAGGATGGATATTGGGCAGAAATATTTGAGAGAGGTAGGGTTAGATAGTTCAGGAATAGGGCGAATAATCGCCTCTTTCCATGTATCAGGAAATATTCTCACCTATAGAGATGCATTATAGATATGCAAGAGAATAGGACAAATGACTGGTAAAGGTAAACGAATCATTTTGATTGAGATACCATCAGAACCTAGAGCATTTGATTTTACCTCTAAGAGTTTTTTCATTAGAGTTTCTTGCGATATGTCAGAAAAGAATGATTTAGTAACATCAAAGGTAGAGGGAACTGCGAACGAGGAACGAGTGCTGTTTGCAAGGAGTACGGATTTTGTGGTGAAGGCTGTTAAAAGATCTGCGGGGGAAAAATTGTTATCGGGAGCCAAGTGTTTTGGAGGAATAAGTCCAAGTCTTCTGATGAGAAACCAGAAGTTTTCATTTTTATTCCTGTTTTTAATAGAATTGTAATTGTATTGATTGTATGAATCCCTGATTTTGGTTTGAACTAAGTTTCTCAACTTACAAAATTTGGCTTGAATAAAACTATTTTTTGTTCTTTTAGCCAATCTACGTTTTTTTTCTCTTTCTTTCATCAAGTATTTGATATCATGTGTAATCCAAGGAGTGGACTTCTTTTTTGCTTTAAGGGTATGAAGAGGCGCAAATTTATCAAAAGCTAAAGGTAAAAATTCAGTTAGACAAACAACCTTTCTATTTATATCTTTTTCAATATAAATTCTTTTCCAATCATAAGTGGAGAGGTGCTCGAGAAATTCAGCTTCATTTATATTTGCGAGATTACGTATAGACAGTGGAGATATACTAGAGGAGGGATCAAAGGAGAACTGGTATTGAATGCTGATAAGGTCGTGGTTCGAGAGGAATGAGATTGAGGGTTGTGTAGAAGAGATTACCTTGTCTCGATCATCAATAATCATCATGTCAATCCATGTTCTGGAATGATTGGTGTGGTGCTTGGTATTATGGGGAACTGTAGATAATCCGGCAGAGAACACTACTGATTTTAAATAGTTAGTTGAATTGTTTGTGGCATTAAGATTAGTGTTTAGGTCACTAGTAAGTACAATGTTATTATAATTTGGTATGAGGTCAAAAATGCCAGTCTCGAGTTCCCTGCAGTAGGAAGCATTAGGAGGTTTGTAAATCACACCCACCAACATGCTGTGATGAGACGAAGGTACCTTGATAAAAAGGTCGCCATCGCAATAGGGTAATTGGCAGGAGGACTCATTCTCACCTGTATGCCCCTTAAGCTGTCATGAATGTAAAGACAGCCCCCACCCCCTCTTCTCTCATCTCTATCTCGGCGGAAAAGTGTGTAATTATCAAGTGCTATGAGGCTAGATGGAATGTTAGGAGTAAGCCAGGTCTCGGATACGGCTATGATATGATAGGAACAGGACATAAAATGATGTTTGGATTCGTGGTAATGGCCTTTAACGACTCAGCGTTAACGTGACAAATATTTAAGGTTTCCATTTTGACAGTGATGAGTAACGTTCAAATATAGTTAAATATAGAAGTGTCTGAACAATAGAAATCTTCTTCAATCGACAGCGGAATCGAACACGTTTTCTTGACTGTAGAAATCTCTTCAAGTTAAGGAGGCAAATTTCTCTCTTCGATTTGATCCGGAATTAAATACAACACTCCTTTTGTCATTGGATTCATGTTACGCGCAGCATTCTAAATACTGGCTAGAGAAGTCAAACTCGGAACGAATATAGTGGCCGAAGAAGATTTTTCCAAAACAGATTTCTCTTCAAGTCAGGAAGAATTTCGACGCATGGGAGCCGAAGAAATTTCTTTATCATTAGGTGTCTCTTCATGTAACGAAATAGGTGAAACTTGCTGAATTTGGTCCAAATCCACCATTACTTTCCTCGTCTTATTCTCTGGTGGGTCAAGATTCCGGAACCGAGCAGTCGGATTGGCAAAAGTCCCTGGAGACGAAGTTTCTTCGGCTACAAACAACTTTTCCAATGGAGAAAGATAGAGGCCTTGATTTAGATGCACTACTTCTGTCGTCTTCGGAGATGAAGGAGTTTCTTTTACCGTAAACACGTCTTCACAGCAGAAATCTTCTTCAATCGACAGCGGAGTCGAACACGTTTTCTTGACTGTAGACATCTCTTCAAGTGAAGGAGGCAAATTTCTATCTTCGATTTGATCTGGATTGAAATACTCCACTCCTTTTGTCATCGTATTCAGGTTGCGCGCAGTATTCGCAATACTGGCCAGGGAAGTCGCATTCGGGTCGAATGATGGATCCACCGTTTGGATCCAAGCAGTCGTACACCTCCACGTATTTTCCACATGCTGTGTATAACACTTGCTCTCAAAACCTGGCCTACCTGAAAAAGAATTAGGTACAGTCTTATTGTCGTTCACAACTGAACTCATGATAACAATACTTTGGACGCATTTTCTTTAGGACGTAGACATCAAAAACAATTCTAGAGGCCTCCAATGTTCTGGAAAAATTAATTTATCTGTAAAATTACTTTTAAAATCAGAATTTGTAAATCTAAGAATCACCATGAATCGAGAAATTCGTTTTAAATTTTGGTTTTGTCTTTCCCTTAAGGCGCCTTGATAGTTAAAAGTTTGATAATTCCTCAATTTAACCTTATAAGTAATTTTCGATGTCTCAATACTATCCGTTTCACATTAATAAATTGAAAAAAAACACATTTCTTACGATTTTTCTCAAAATTTGGTAAACTTTTTGTTATAGCAGCCTATTGTAGATGCAAGACCATGAGCCACTATGTCGCATTCTTACCAAGATATGGATGTTTGTAGTTAACGGATTCGAAATAAAATTTCGAATATCTCTGAACATGTATCTTCAGGTTTTCATGAATGCATATTCAAAATCAGGCTTATACATTCTACTTCATAACACTGAATGGACGTAATGGTCATTTCAGGGTATTCTGAGATATGCATGATAATTATTTCAACTGAAAAATTCGAGACTCTGAATCAGAAACTAAGGCGCAGATACAAAAACAAATAAGAATTTTGCACAGGACACTCATACTTTACCACCATCATAAAGCTTGCAAAATGTTTCTGTCGTGTCCACTAATTACAAACTTTATTTGATCTGAAATTATTTTAAGGTTTTAGACCAAGGTTCATATTAATAAAAGATGCACAAAGTTTTCGGTTTTTGTCGTCAATATACTTAATAATTCATGTTCTTCAACCTCCTCTACATAACGTAGGGCCCCACCAGCATTAAAAGTACACCAAGAAGTGAACGACATATTTAAAATTAAAATTAAATTCAAGATGATTCGTTTGCAGACCAATGTGTTGGGATTCCAATGGCTCTCATCTAATTGGTGGAATCTCTCATTTTATCGCAAGATGTTAGACAGAGATGCTCAATGATTTTAAAGCTATCGACGATCGGCGATAGTCGATAATCAAGAAGTATGCATAACGCAGATTATCGTTATTTGAATTAATTTTGCATTTCTTGCAACTCGACTCATAAAACTTCTAAGAGAATTGCAAATGTTGCATTTTTCTGTAGCAAATGTAGCAAATTGCAATGAAACAGATAAGGTACTCTGTTAAACTAGCCTCAAAATACAAACTTTTCGCAAATTGTACTGAGCGATAATTAACCTAGTACTAACATCATATTAGATTCGCAAACTGTTTACTACTTGGCAACATTGACAATGATAAACAAACTTATTTTTTTTAAATTAATCCCCAGATTAAATTCTTGAGGTATTGCAAAAGGAACCTCCCAATTTCTGTTGCTTTTACACGAATTTCCGAACAAAATAGTTACAAAACAGTGAAAATTCAGAAAAAAAAAGAACTCACGAATGGCTTTTGAAAAATTAAAAAAGGTAAACTATCTCAATCAATAACAGCGAAACTATAAAGTAAAAAAAAATTCTAATTTCTGAATATTAAAATAGAAATTTTGTTTCCACAATTCAGTTATCGAAAGTTGAACTTTTGATGCTTAATGGAGCGCGTTGAAAGTAGAGTTTCAAACCTTGAGCGCAAAAATGCTACTCTTGACTTGTTCCTATTACTCTATAAAAATTATCAACAAAAAAAAATATTCACTTATCAAAAAATGTTCACGCAATTCCTGAATTGCATATTGTCACTCGTTTTTTTCCTTCACATTTTTCCTCTTTTTTTCTACACCTTGAGAATTTAATCTGGAGAATAATTTAAAAAAAATATAAGTTCGTTTAGCATCATCCATACTGCCACGTAGTAAACAATTTATAAATATAATATGATGTTAGTACTAAGCTAATTATAACTCAGTACGATTTGCGAAATGTGTGTATTTTTTGGCTATTTTAACAAAGTAACTAATTTGTTCAATTTCAATTTTAATATTGTTGCCGGTCGTGCAACGTAGTGAAAATTTAATATTTTTAGAAGAAAAGTCGGTTACTAGGCTTAAAACTTTACATTTTGCTATATTATTAAAGAAGAAAGAATCATCGTAAAATGTAAATTTAGTTTTTTTGTTACAATTCGTTACAATTGTTTTATGCTGATATCAATGAATAGGTTGGCAGAGATTCCGGCAAGGTGAGGCAGATGTAGCTATAGCAAATCATCGATTCGCATAAAACGAAGTTTTCGCGTTACACCGATTTGTTCGCTGAAACTTATGGAAGAGCCAATCCGTTTTTTAACCCATCTTTTTTTCATTTTTCGCCTCTTAGGAATCCTCAATTCCCCCCAAGCTCTTAATAGCCAATTGAAATCTCGCGCTCCCTTCTTCGCGTTCTACAACCAATCAGCCGCGAATACCTCCCCTCTACGGCAAGCGCGTCGCTGGCTTTCGTATAAATATGGTTCGTTTTTCGTGAATCGGAGATTCTTTCGCTGAACACCAACGAGATCGCTTCGTCGCTGCTTGGGCGTTTTATTTTCTTCGGACTTAGTTCGATTCGTTGGACCGCATCCCTGCCTCGGCTTGGCGCTCTCCAGCACTAACACGTTTGCTTTCCGACGTAGGAACGTCCCTGAACTTTGCTCAACAAAGAACAAGTTCAACTCATTAAACATGTAATATTAGTAATATTAGTGGTAATAATATTGATAATAAATAATAATATTAGTGATGAGTGCTCATCGTGGACAACACGCGTAATTCAGCAACCGCTTCACCTTGAGCTTTGTTTTGGGTTGTGTGCTCTTTTCTTTGTCCACAGGAGAAAAGCTATAGCTTGGTAGCTCCATGGACACCCACAGTTCAGCAGAACCCAGGAAGTGCCGTCCTAATCCACGAAAGCATCTGGCGATTAAGCGCAGAAACGCGAAGGAACTGGAAGAAACCCCGCCTGTAAAAAACGTGGACCTTACAGTAACGGAAGAACCCACAAAGGAGTACAGTGCCCCACAGGATAATGTGTTCGACGAGCAGAGTGCGGTGAGCAATAGTGACAAGGTGCTTCGAGCTATTCCTTATCGAGCTATTCGAGTTAGTCCTCGGTTAATATCTGTCAAGCGAATTACGTGTCAGGGTCTGTCAGCGTCGTCGGACTTAACCTCAATAACCGCTCGTGGCCGTGTGAAGTAACATCAAGCTGCGGCTACTTCACGCAACCAGCGTGCTGCCCACCTCAGTGCAACCTTATGTTCGCGCGCTATAAGCCCGTCGAGTGCCCGCGTTGTAACGCGGTGTTCCAGTGTATTTTTCGCAGCGAGTAGAAACTTATGAGTGACGAAAAACCCACGCCGAAGCGGAAGAATCGGCCGAATCCGCGCAAGCGCTTTGCCATTAAACGCAAATGAGCCATGGCCGCTCAAGCGATAGCTCCCGCAGGTGTCAAAATACCCACACCTGAACCGCATTACCGTAAACCGAAACGCGACCTGCTCATCGAGATCGACAACGCAAGCCCCGCGAACGAGAGTGATAACCCGTCCAATTTATTCGAGACAGTACACTTTTCCGACGTCTTCAGAACTCAAGTGTAGCGGGGAAGGGATCCCACAACCAAGAATCTCAGTCTACGCCCCGCGAAATTA
The DNA here is from genome assembly GCA_932178445.1 of Andricus quercusramuli. Classification (NCBI taxonomy): domain Eukaryota; kingdom Metazoa; phylum Arthropoda; class Insecta; order Hymenoptera; family Cynipidae; genus Andricus; species Andricus quercusramuli. Next base: position 264,324 of record CAKNXH010000306.1, on the reverse strand, counting down.
CCGATCGCTCTCTTCGCAAGCCTGCGCCATTGACGGCAGCCGCTCTCATCAAACGAAATTTCGATCAACGAACAGCAGCCTCGCGCGTTCTGTTTCGTGTTACTCCGCCACGGGACGAGTCTCCAGACCCAGAGACAAAATTTCAACGGCGACTACGCATGACTCCGGCGAGCCCTCTATCCCTAGTACCTTTATTCCGATCGGTGATCGGGCGGCCCGAAGAGAAGGATAGCGCCACCACTCACACGAAGCCTAACAAGAAGAAGAAGACGAGGATGTGAGACCCGCAGTCGCAAGCGTTTCACAATCACCAGACCAAACCGGCCTTTTTACAGGGCAGCCTAACAAACTTATGAACCAAATAGGATCTTCTCAGGACCACCAACTTATTTAACGAGGAAGTGAGACCCACATTCGCAGGCGTTTCACAATCACCAGACCACAACGGCCCTTTCCAGGGTAGCCTAACAAACTCATGAACTAAATCGGATCTTCTCAGGACCACCAACTTATTTAAGGAGGAAGTGAGAACCGCAGTCGCAGGCGTTTCACAATCACCAGACCAAACCGGCCTTTTTACAGGGCAGCCTAACAAACTTATGAACCAAATCGGTTCATCAAAAATCAGCCAATATTAAATCAGATAACAATTATGTAAGTGATTAATTTATGTCACTTAATCAAAAACTATTCAAATTCAATTGATGTTTGCATGCAAACATCAAAATAATTATTTATCTTATATTTTTCTAAAAAATTCAATTATTTATAATCTTTTTACCTTTTTCCATAAAAACTTGAAACACATATTCATATAATTTTGAAGATTGAATTTAGATAGTCATCTCACAACATCGTAAACATTTTGAAAATCATTATATTCGAATAGAGGTATTTTGAATATAAGTAAACTTTCATTATAAAAATCATATCCAATATTCGATTACATAACGATTCCTTCTACACCACAATTTTGAATAAGATGGAAGTTACCTTTTTTCATATGACGGATTTAAGCGTTCATTTCTGAAAATTTAATTAATTTGTAGAATAGAATCAGTTTATATATAATTAATTAGTTTAAAACATAAAGAGCATCAAACAATTAGTCTAATTGAAACGCTCAAAATATATTTTGTCATTTGAAGGTGCATTTCTATACATTTGATCATTAATTACTTTTGAAACTAATTTCCAAAAAATTCAAAATATATGTATCTTAAATAATCATTGCAAAACATAAAAAGCAATAAACAGTTCTTTTAACAAAAACATCTGATTAATTTTCACTGGACATTTTTCTGAAAGCTTGAATTAATAACAACCTTTTACACTAATTCCATAGAAAAGTAAGAAATATGTACATATATTATTAAAAGCAGAATTCAGATACTTATTTCATAACATCAAAAAATGCACAAAAATTATAGAATTGGAATAGAAGTATTTTAAACATAAATAATCTTCTGATATAAAAATTACAGTCAATATTCAATTACATGACCTTCAATTAAATTCAGATTATCATTTCGCAGCATCACAAAAATTGACAGAAATTACGTAATTGATTAATAATTAATCAATCAGTTTAAAAAATAAAAAGCATTACACTATGACTTTCATCAAAACATTCAATTAATTTTTACGTTACATTTTTTTTCAAATTTGTAATTTCATTCCTAATAATATAATTTATTCCTAACCTTTGATACTACTTTTAGAAAAAATAAAACATATTTAAATATATTTTTGAAAACTAAATTCGAAATCACCTTATTTTTCCTTCTCTAATTTTTCATTTTCCTTGATCATTATTATTTAAATACCAGCATTTTCGTCTAGAAATACTTTTTACATAGAATCTTTTATAAACTGAATAAAACAGTATTTCAAATATGAAGTTGAAATTTTCAAATTAATTATTTATTTAAAACAACCAAATGTCTTTTTTATTATAAAAGATGGCTTTTTAGCAAAATACTGAAACTTCCAACAAAATAATTGAATTTTTCACATAATAGTTGAATTTTCAACCTAAAAATATAATTTCCTATCAAAAAGTGTCATAGTTTATATTTCAATAAAAAAACATGAAATTTTTGCAAAAAAAAAATCTAACCAAAAAGACGAATTTTCAAAAAATTAAGATTTTTCAGTGGAGAAATAAAATTTTATCTGCATTTTTGAACCTTCATGCCAAAGGCGAATTTTCTCTACAAAAATTGAACTTACAAACAAAAAATATGACTTTAGCAAACAATTATTTTGTCACAAAAACCAAAATATACTTTTATATGATTTAAAACTGTTTTCTTTGCGTGAAAAAACCTTTTGTCTAATCGACGGGTTGTTGGCAAAGTGAAATCTGTATTTTCCTTTGGTACAATGCATGAGTCATGAGTTTAAATAATTTTACGAAAGTTTTCTATCTTTTAGTTTCACGAAAAATACTTCAAGACCTCGAAGATTTGATCGATATGATAAACGATATGTTTTTTTCTCGAAAATTCATGAAGGTTCTGGGAGTAATTAATCTAGTTGATATGAGCAATCCTGAAATAAATAATCTTTTTCCCTCTTCTTGATTGTAAATAACCTATAAAAGCGACCGCTTTTCACGAAATTCTCCCTCTGCGGAACTAGTATTGAGTTCTCCAGCGTTATCTACACTCTTATCTGAAAACAATGAACATAGTCATTCTATTATTAGCCTACACGGGTTGGCATACTCGTACAAGTAAGTATACCTAACAGAATATTATTCCTGAAAAACACTAGATATTTTCAAAATATGGTATAGAATTGATAATTGAACAGGTTTTATTCGAAGAAATTGTGAAATTAAAATTTCCAGTTAGTGCCACGTTGCGAGAATCAAGTCTTGTAACATATGGAAACAGAAAAAATGACGATAACACATCAAAATATTCTCAATTTTGAATTTGACTCTCATAAAATTATGTCCAACATGAAATTTATAATGAAAATCTGTACGAACAAATTTCCGAATCCAAATTTTCATCCAGTGCCACGTTGCATTCAAATCTGGTAACATATGGCAACAACAAAATGAAAATTACACATCGGATTATACTCAATTTCAAATTTGACTCAAATACAATTATGTTTAACATAACATTTTGGAGAAAATCTGTAATGAACAATTGTTTAAATCAGAATTTTCATTTAGTGCCACGTTTCCGGAAAAAATTTTTAAATATATGGGAATGAAAATATGACGATACCACATTAAATTCATACTGGGTCGCGTTCCAGGTAGTTAAGCACTTATTCTACGAGATTTTAAAAAATTTTAAATTGTGCAAACATCCAAAATAACTAGCAGTGGAGAGTCGACGATCAGGGTGCACCAGGTCGCGCACCAGGTAGCTTAGCACATATTCTACGAGAACTCTTCAACAATTTCATTCGTGCCAACATCCAAAATAACTAACAATAGTAAGTCAATAATCCAGGTGCGCCGGATCGCGCACCAGGCAGTTTAGCACGTATTCTACGAGAACTTTCTACAAATTTAATTCGTGCCAAAATCCAAAATAACGAACAGTGGTGAGTCGACGATTCGGGCGCATCAGGTCGCGTACCATGTAGTTTAGCATATATTCTACGAGGAATTTTCAAAAATTTAACAACTGGTAAGATTCAAAATAACTACCAATAGTGAGTCGATGAGCCAGGTGCACCGAATCGCGCAACAGGTAATTCAGCACGTATTCTACGAGAACTTTTTTCATATTCAAATTGTGCCAAAATGCAGTTAGTTCCGTCAAGCTAGCACCTCCACAATCGAAATTCCCAAATTTTTTGGCATCAGAATTTTGGGCTTTTTTTGGGCTTTTTTTGGGCTGTATTGCCGATTTTTGGGCTCCACTACTTTTTTTGAAAATTCAAATTTTCTGTGGAGGTGCTGGCTTGAATCAAGCCAGCACCTCCACTACATAAAAATTTGAAAAAATTAAAAATCAAAGACGACAGAATTTTGGGCTTTTTTTGGGCTCTTGAACGCGCCAAAAACCAATTTCCAAAAACAACCCCTAGCGAAAATAAAACTACCCCCTGTGTAAAAAAACAAACTAGGAAGAAATTAAATGGACCACAATTTCGGGCTTATTTTGGGCTCTCAAATTCACAGAAAAAAAATTCAAAAAACCACCCCCTATGAGCAAAAAACCACCCCCTTGTCAAAAATTACACCTGAAAAAAAAATAAAGTGTGTCATGATTTTTGTCTTATATTGGGCTCTCGAATTCACCGAACAAAATTTTCAAAACCCACCCCCAAGTACACAAAACATCCCCAAAATCAAAAATCAAACATGGAAAACACGAAAAAAAGCTATTTTGAGCTTTTGAGAAGCCCAAAAATCAGAGACTATATTCACACTGCGAAATTCTAAAAAAGATCATTTCTTGAGAAATGATATCTGCTGGGTGCCAAGGGGGTTCATTTTGAGGTTAAGGGTTGGAGCCCGAAAATCGGTGTTGGTATTTTTGTGGAGCCCAAAAATCGGAGAATCTATTCACACTGTGAAAATCTAAAAAATATCATTTTTTGAGAAAGTCATATCTGCTTGGTTCCAAGGGGGTTAATTTTCACGCTAAGGGTTGGAGCCCAAAAATCAGTGTTGGTATTTTAAGAGAAACCCAAAAATCATAGACTCTATTCACACTGTGAAATTCTGAAAAAGATCATTTTTTGAGAAAGTCATTTCTGCTGGGTGCCAAGGGGGTTGATTTTCACGCTGAGGGTTGGAGCCCAAAAATTAGAGTTGGTATTTTCGAGGAGCCCAAAAATCAGCGACTCTATTCACACTGTGAAATTCTAAAAAAGATCATTTTTTGAGAAAGTCATATCACTGATTTTCGGGCTCCAACCCTTAGCGTGAAAATCAACCCCCTTGGAACCAAGGAGATATGACTTTCTCAAAAAATGATCTTTTTCAGAATTTCACATTGTGAATATATTCTCTTACTTTCGGGCTGCACAAAAATACCAACACCGATTTTTGGGCTCCAACCCTTAACCTCAAAATGAACCCCCTTGGCACCCAGCAGATATGATTTCTCAAAAAATGATCTTTTTTAGAATTTCACAGTGTGAATATATTCTCTTACTTTTGGGCTGCACAAAAATACCAACACTGATTTTTGGGCTCGAACCCTTAGCGTGAAAATCAACCCCTTGGCACTCAGCAGAAATTACTTTCTCAAGAAATTATCTTTTTTAGAATTTCACAGTGTGAATAGAGTCTCTGATTTTTGGGCACTTCCAAAAAGACCAACACCGATTTTTGGGCTCTAACCCTTAACGTGAAAACCAACCCCCTTGGCACCCAGCAGATATGACTTTCTCAAAAAATGATCTTTTTTAGAATTCCACAGTGTGAATAGAGTCTCTGATTTTTGGGCTCTTCCAAAATACCAACACCGATTTTTGGGCTATAACCCTTAACCTCAAAATGAACCCCCTTGGCACCCAGCAGATATGACTTTCTCGAAAAATGATCTTTTTTAGAATTTCACAGTGTGATTAGAGTCTATGATTTTTGGGCTCCTCAAAAATACCAACACTGATTTTTGGGCTCCAACCCTTAGCGTGAAAATTAACCCCCTTGGAACCCAGCAGATATGACTTTCTCAAAAAATGATCTTTTTTAGAATTTCACAGTGTGAATAGATTTTCTGATTTTTGGTCTCCACAAAAATACCAACACCGATTTTTGGGCTCCAACCCTTAACCTCAAAGTGAACCCCCTTGGCACCCAGGAGATATGATTTCTCAAAAAATGATCTTTTTTAGAATTTCACAGTGTGAATAGAGTCTCTGATTTTCGGGCTCCACAAAAATACCAACACTGATTTTTTAACTCCAACCCTCAGCGTGAAAATCAACCCCCTTGGCACCCAGCAGATATGACTTTCTCAAAAAATGATCTTTTTTAGAATTTCACAGTGTGAATAGATTTTCTGATTTTCGGGCTCCACAAAAATACCAACACTGATTTTTTAACTCCAACCCTCAGCGTGAAAATCAACCCCCTTGGCACCCAGCAGATATGACTTTCTCAAAAAATGATCTTTTTTAGAATTTCACAGTGTTAATAGTGTCTGATTTTTGGGCTCCTCGAAAATACCAACACTGATTTTTGGGCTCCAACCCTTAGCATGAAAATCAACCCCCTTGGAACCAAGGAGATATGACTTTCTCAAAAAATGATCTTTTTCAGAATGTCACAGTGTGAATGGATTCTCTGATTTTTGGGCTCCACAAAAATACCAACACCGATTTTTGGTCTCCAACCCTTAACCTCAAAATGAACCCCCTTGGAACCAAGCAGATATGACTTTCTCAAAAAATGATATTTTTTAGAATTTCACAGTGTGAATAGAGTCTCTGATTTTTGGGCTCCACAAAAATACCAACACCAATTTTTGGGCTCCAACCCTTAACCTCAAAATCAACCCCCTTGGCAACCAGCAGAAATGACTTTCTCAAAAAATGATCTTTTTTAGAATTTCACAGTGTGAATAGATTCTCTGATTTTTGGGCTCCACAAAAATACCAACACCGATTTTTGGGCTCCAACCCTTAACCTCAAAATGAACCCCCTTGACACCCAGCAGATATGATTTCTCAAAAAATGATCTTTTTTAGAATTTCACAATGTTAATAGTGTCTGATTTTTGGGCTCCTCGAAAATACCAACAATGATTTTTGGGCTCCAACCCTTAGCGTGAAAATCAACCCCCTTGGAACCAAGGAGATATGACTTTCTCCAAAAATGATCTTTTTCAGAATGTCACAGTGTGAATAGATTCTCTGATTTTTGGGCACCACAAAAATACCAACACCGATTTTTGGGCTCCAACCCTTAACCTCAAAATGAACCCCCTTGGCACCCAGCTGATATGATTTCTCAAAAAATGATCTTTTTTAGAATTTCCCAGTGTTAGTAGAGTTTCTGATTCTTGGGCTCCTCGAAAATACCAACACTGATTTTTGGGCTCCAACCCTTAGCGTGAAAATCAACCCCCTTGGAACCAAGGAGATATGACTTTCTCAAAAAATGATCTTTTTTAGAATGTCACAGTGTTAATAGAGTCTCTGATTTTTGGGCTCCTTAAAAATACCAACACTGATTTTCGGGCTTCAACCCTTAGCGTGAAAATCAACCCCCTTGGAACCAAGCAGATATGACTTTCGAAAAAAATGATCTTTTTTAGAATTTCACATTGTGAATAGAGTCTCTGATTTTTCGGCTCTTCAAAAATACTAACACCGATTTTTGGGCCAACCCTTAGCGTGAAAATCAACCCCCTTGGAACCAAGCATATATGACTTTCTCAAAAAATGATCTTTTTTAGAATTTCACATTGTGAATAGAGTCTTTGATTTTTAGGCTCTTCCAAAATACCAACACTGATTTTTGGGCTCTAACCCTTAACGTG
>CAKNXH010000306.1:200460-256455 GCA_932178445.1 Andricus quercusramuli | reverse complement strand
CGAGAGCCCAATATAAGACAAAAATCATGACACACTTTATTTTTTTTCAGATGTAATTTTTGACAAGGGGGTGGTTTTTTTGCTCCTAATGGGTGGTTTTTTGAATTTTTTTTCTGTGAATTTGAGAGCCCAAAATAAGCCCGAAATTGTGGTTCATTTAATTTCTTCCTAGTTTGTTTTTTTATATAGGGGGTAGTTTTATTTCCGCTAGGGGTTGTTTCTAGAAATTGGTTTTTGGCGCGTTCAAGAGCCCAAAAAAAGCCCAAAATTCCGTCGTCTTTGATTTTTAATTTTTTCGAATTTTTATGTAGTGGAGGTGCTGGCTTGATTCAAGCCAGCACCTCCACACAAAATTTGAATTTTCAAAAAAAGTAGTTGAGCCCAAAAATCGGCAATACAGCCCAAAAAAAGCCCAAAATTCTGATGCCAAAAAATTTGGGAATTTCGATTGTGGAGGTGCTAGCTTGATGGACCTAAAATAACTACCAATGATGAGTCGACGATCAGCGTGCACCGGGATGTGCACCAAGTCGTTTAGCACATATTCTACGAGAATTTTTTTTGAATTCAAATCGTGCCAACAACCAAAATAACAATTAGTGGTGGGTCGACGATTCGGGCGCACCAGGTTGCGTACCAGGTAGTTTAGCACGTATTCTACGAGAACTTTCTAAAAATTTAGTTCCCACCTACATCCAAAATAACTAGCAAATGTCAGTCGATGATCCAGGCGCAGCGAGTCGCGCACCATGTAGTCTAGCATGTATTTTTTGCGAGAACTTTTTACCAATTCATATCGTGCCAACAACCAAAATAACAATGAATTGTGAGTCGACTATCCAGGCGCACCAGGTAGCGTACCAGGTAGTTTAGCACGTAGTTTACGAGAATTTTTTAACAATTTAAGTCGTACCAACAACCAAAATATCAAACAATGGTGAGTGGACGATCCGGGTGCACCAGTTCGTGTACCAGGTAGTTTAGAACGTATTCTACGAGAACTTTTCTAGAGTTTGAATTGTGCCAACATGCAAAATAACTAACAGTGGAAAGTCGAGGATCCAGGTGCACCGTTTCGCGCACCAGGTAGTTTAGCCCGTAATCTACGAGAACTCACCAACAATTTAATCTGTGCTAACACCCAAAATAACTACGAATGGTGAGTCGATGATATGGGTGCACCAGGTTGCGCACCAGGTAGTTTAGCACGTATTCTACGAGAATTTTTTACAATTTAAATCGTGGCTACAATCAAAATAACAAGCAATGGTGAGTCGACGATTTGGGCGCACCGGTTCGTGTACCAGGTAGTTTATCACGTATTCTACGAGATATTTTCAACAATTGAATTCTTGCTAACATCTAAAATAACTAGCAATGATGAGTCGGTGGACCATGTGCACCGGATCGCGCACCAGGTAGTTTATCACGTAATCTACGAGAACTTTTTAACAATCTGAATCGTACCAACAACCAAAATAACAATCAATGGTGAGTCGACGATCCGGGCGCACCAGTTCGCGTACCAAGTAGTTTAGCACGTATTCTATGAGATTTTTTTCAGAATTTGAATTGTGCCAAAATCCAAAATAACTGCCAATGGAGAGTCGATGATCTGGGTCACTGGGTTGCACACCACGTCGTTAAGCACATATTCTACGTAAACCTTTTTAAAATTTAATTTGTGCCAACGTCCAAAATAACCAAAAGTGGTGAGTCGACGACCCGGGCGCACAATTTCGCGTACCCGGTAGCTTAGCACGTATTCTACGATAACTCTTTAACCATTTAAATCTTGCCAACAACCAAAATAACAAATAGTGGCGAATCGACGATCCAGGCGCACCAGGTCGCGTACCAGGTAGTTTAGCGCGTATCCTACGAGAACATTCCTAATATTTAAATTGTGTCAACAACCAAGATAACTCACCTTGGTGAGTCGAAGATCTGGGTCACTGGGTTGCACACCATATAGTTTAGCACGTATTATACGAGATCTTTTCCAAAATTCAAATTGTGCCAACATCCAAAATAACTAACAGTGGTGAGTCGACGATCCAGGCGCAGCAGGTCGTGCGGCAGGTAGTTTATCACGTATTATAAGAGAACTTTTTAACAACTGAAATCGTGCCAGCAACCGAAATAACTAACACTGATGAATCGACGATCTGGGTGCTCCGGGTCGCGCACCAGGTAGCTTAGCACGTTTTCTACGAGAACTTTTCAATAATTTAAATCGTGCAAACATCTGAAATAACTACCAACGGTGAGTCGATGATCCAGGTGCACCGGGTCGTGTACCAGGTAGTTTAGCACGTATTCTACGATAACTTTTTAACACTTTAAATCGTGCCAACAACCAAAATAACAATTAGTGGTGAGTCGACGATTTGGGCGCACCAGGTCACGCACCAGGTAGTTTAGCACGTATTCTACGAGAACTGGCTAAACATTTATTCTTGCCTACATCCAAAATAACTAGCAATCTGCGGGAACTCTTAAACAATCTGTTCGTGCCAAAAAACAAAATAACAAAAAATTGTGATTCTGTGAGAAGTTTTTTAGAATTCAAATTGTGCCAACATAAAAAATAACCACCAATTGTAAATCGATAATCCAGGTTCACTGGATCGCGCACCAAGCAGTTCAGCACGTATTCTACGAGAACTTTTCAACATCCGTAATCGTGCCAAAATCCAAAATAACTACCAATGATGAGTCGATGATCAGCGTGCACCGGAATGTGCACCAAGTCGTTTAGCACATATTCTACGAGAATTTTTTTTGAATTCAAATCGTGCCAACAACCAAAATAACAATTAGTGGTGGGTCGACGATTCGGGCGCACCAGGTTACGTACCAGTTAGTTTAGCACGTATTCTACGAGAACTTTCTAAAAATTTAGTTCCCACCTACATCCAAAATAACTAGCAAATGTCAGTCGATGATCCAGGCGCAGCGAATCGCGCACCATGTAGTCTAGCATGTATTTTCTGCCAGAATTTTTTAGCAATTCATATCGTGCCAACAACCAAAATAACAGTAAATTGTGAGTCGACTATCCAGGCGCACTAGGTAGCGTACCAGGTAGTTTAGCACGTATTTTACGAGAACTTCTTCGAGATTTCAGTTGCGTCAACAGCCAAGATAACTGCTATGAGTTCAAATTGTGCCAATGTACAAAATAACTAACAGTGGTGAGTCGACGATCCGGGCGCACCGGGTCGCGCGCCAGGTAGTCTATCACATATTCTACGAGAACTTTTTAACAATTGAAATAGTGCCAACAACCAAAATAACTAACAGTGGTGAATCGACGATCTGGTTCACTGGGTCGTGCCGCAGGTAGTTTAGTCCGTTTTCTACGAGAACTTTTTAGAAATTGACTTTTGCCAACATGCAAAATAACAAACAGTGGTGAGTCGACGATTCGAGAGCACCAGCACACCTGGTAGCATAGGACTTATTCTACGATAACTTTTTAAGTATTGGAATTGTTTCAACTGTCAAAATAACTTCTTATGGTGAGTTTACGCTCCGGGTGCCCCAGTTCGTGGAACAGGCCGTCGAAGACGTCATTCACGATAAATTTTTCGAAATTTTAATTCTGTCAATAACCAAAACAATTCTAAATAGTGTTTTGACGACCCGGGTTCTCCACGTAGTTCATAAAATGTCTTGAAAAATTAGTATGTCCCGAAATTGGATTTTGGATTTGGATTTTGACAAATCCAATTTTTTTACAAATCGAAGTTAATCACTTTCGACAACATTCCAAGAGTCTATTCAATATATTCATCTACACAGTAATATTACACAACCCCTAGGTGCTAACTCACTTACATTTAACGAATCAAGTCTCAGTTGGTTTTAACTAAAACCGCCAAAAAACTTTCGAATTAAAAATAGTCATCTGAAACAACTTGACAAGACGATAGTCAGTATATTCATTCCCACAGTAATATTCCACAACCCTTAGGAACTGCCCCTATTACATTTATCGAACCAAGTCTCAGCAGCCTTCAACTAAAGCCGCAAACAAAATTCCCATTGGAAGTATACACCAGAGACAACTTTCTAAGATCCCAGCAGATATACTCATCCCCAAAGTAATATTCCACAACCCCTAGAAGCTACCCTTATCACAATTACCGAACCAAGTCTCAGCTGTCTCCAACTGAAACCGCCAGAAAACTTTTAATTTGAAAATAATCGCCCCAGACTACTTTTCAAGACTCTACTTAATATATCCATCTCCACAGTAATATTCCACGACCCATAGGAACTACCCCTATCACATTTAATGAAACAAAAAATTTCAAATGAAAAATAATCACCGAGACAACTCTCCAACACTCTAGTTAATATATATCGACCCCCAAAGTAATATTGCAAAACCCCTTAAATCTACCCCTTCCACATTCAACAAAACAAGACTCACCTTCCATAAACTAAAACTGTCAAAATCATTCCAAATTCCAAAAAATCAACCTAAACGTCTCTCAAAGCCTCCAGTCAATGAACCTGTCTCCACAGTTATATTCCACATCACCTAGGAACTATCCCTATTACATTCAACGAAACAAATCTCAGATGCCTTGAACTAAAGCCGCCAAAAAATTTAAAATCTGATATAATTACACCAAAAGTTCGTTTTTTTCGAGAAAAATAAAAAAACACAAAAATCGTGATTGGTGCCAAAGAAGAGCTCAACAAAGCCTAAAATTGTGATACGCTTACCTATAGTTTAATTGTATATTTTTTATGGTAGTTTTCAGGAGAAAGGTGTTGTCTTTTGTGAATTAATTTTGCATTCTTGGAAAGCTCAAAAAAGGCCTAAATTTTGGCGCTGTTGATTTTTTAAATATATTCTAATTTTATGTAGTGAAGTTGCTGACTGCCAATACCTCCACTTAATAGTCCTGTTTCCCGAGAAAGATAAGAGCCCGAAAATGAGGATTGGTGCCGAAAAAATCCTAAAAAAATCCAAAAATTCTGATATCCGTTGTAGAGGTGACAACCGAACGCACCTTAGTAATCAATGCTATCTAGTTTTATATGTTATTTGAAATTATTTTCATTTTTCTAAATTCTTTTCCATTTCCGGAAATATTCTGTATTTCTTCGATTTTCTTTTGAAATCCTCTGAATTTTTCGAAATTCTCTAGATTCTTCGAATAATCCGAACTCCGTGAAGTCTTGAATTCAAGGAATGCTCGGGTTCGCGGTGTTTCTGGACTGCGTTGAACTTAAGGAATTTAGGTCATTTTAAAAATTCGAGAAATTTAGTTCACTTATTGGATTCATACAATTTAAATGTTCAGAAAATTCAAAGATTTAAAAAGAATTTCAAAGATTCAATGGAAGCGATCTTGATTATGTATAACTTTCTCACTTCACTGCCACTTCATTTTTACTGACACATTTAGTTGTTTCATCTATTTATCTATGATTCTCTTCAATAAATAGAAATTTCGGTATCTTGTAACCGAATATGCAAACGGGAATCCCTTCGCCTAAGTGCTTATCTACTTACTAATAGTTATTTCTTCAGTGTACACAAATTTCAAAAATATTCTTTTTTTTCACAGTAGTCAGTGCATCTCATGAAGCATTTCGTGGAGTTGGCCACTCACAAGTCGAAACTGTTATTGTTGGACCTAGGCGAAATCGCCCCAATACTTTTCATATACCACCGGGAACCTACATTCAGGTACATAAAATAATAGATGGCCAGGCCATGGAAAACGATGTTGTTACAGGATTTCTGCAACGTCTTCCTCCTGGATCTTCTGTTCCTGACCTACAGAATCATTCAGATGGCGCCGCTATTATTTTGATCGATGAACAAAATCAGTTCATTGTACATATGCGACCCATCGATGGATATGATGACAAAGGAAAGAATTGGGGTGAGGCAACATACGTGGCTAAGCTAACGAAATTTCATGAAGATTTTGCGGTGGCAATACTTGAGAGACCCAGTAGAGCACATCGCGTACCTGGAGGAGTGCCTCAAGTGATATTCGTAAACGGTAAAGACGTTCTTTACAAGGGAAGGTTAGAACTATCAGAAGTTCCGATCGCTTGATTCTGTCAAGTCGGATCAACGTGAGTTGATTCACTGTAAAGATTGGATTCGAAGAATCGATCTAGCATGAGTTGAAATTAGGAGTTGTTGAAATTTAAATTATTCACTATTTTTACATGGCTTGTTGTGCAATAATATTTTGCATTCAAATTTGTCAACCAATAGTAAATAAAGAACAAGTTTTAAAGAAGTATTTTGTTTTTCCTTCTCACATTCTGAATCTACTTATGGTGATACGTATAGGGCATCTGGAACCCATAAATATTATATTTTTATTAATAAAAAGTGTCCGTCAATCGTTATAGAGCCCCGCATACAAGGGTAAGGCTACATACAGGAGAAAATGTATTTATCAAAATTTAAGGGATGGGATCAACTTTGCAAGTAGCAACTTTGCACGTGCCCAACTGTGCACGTCGTTGGTCAGACGGACAACTGTGCACGTGCCATCTGTGAACGGACACAGCAAATGAAAGGGGCTTTTCCGAGATCTTTATCAAAAATTTTCATGACCACGTTACTAATGATGGCTCCTATTTCCGTCCGGGCGCAGGAAAGCTTTCTGGCATTTGCAGAATCCCCAAAAATTCCACGGAGCAAAGATGCATTGCAATCCTGGGGCCGAAAATATGGTTGGTTCATGATGACGTGGTAAGAGTAATTTCTTGTCTCAACTTGGTCATAAATTTCAGTTTGTGTCACAATTGCCGAAATGGTGGGCAACTGCGTGATGCTCAGTAATAGCCTCGCCCTCAGTGACCATAAGTAGGCCTTGAGGTTTGCGGATTAACGTGAAAAAGGGACTGATCGACCTTGAAAAACCACTCAAGTCTTTTTTAAGAAACCGGTGAGGTTGGAAACCCAAATCAGATTGGCAATATATCCATTGTTCCTATTGATGCTATTAAGGTGTTTTTAGATCTCGATTGCTTTTCTATGTTTTCTTGGAAAAATATTGTACTTCTTTGCGATGACGGTTGGTTTGTCACATAAAACGCTATGTCATGGTTCAATATGATGCTCAGATAGTGCTGATTGCTTTAAATGTTCTAGCCTAACTTTACTCCCATGTTTCTTCACCTGTTGGCTCACCGCGCTCCCAGTTTCTCCAATACAGACTATCCCACAAGAACAATGGATTTTCTATATTTTCGCAGGTGGTTTAAATGTGGTTTAGGATATTGTGTTTGTTAAAAATTGTTTCTATTTATTCTGGGATACCTTGAATGTAGGGTAGAATGGTGGTCGTTTTTTTCTCTCCTTCTTTAGTAGGTTCTTCTGACTTGTTTTGTGAGTCTATTTCCTTATTGCTTCATCAATTTGTTTGTTTGTGTAATTGTTTTGTATTAGGATTTGTTTAAAATTTTGTAGTTCCGTTTGTAAATTATTGTTATCTGTGATAGAGACAGCTCTGCATACAAGGGATTGGATAGCCGATTGCTTTTGAGATGTGTGGTGTCTGCAGGAGGCATGTAGGTATCTGTTTGTACGGGTGGGTTTTCTGTCAGCTTCATGTCCTAATGTGTTCTCCGATCTTTTGTAAACTAGTACGTCCAAGAAAGGCAATTTTCCATTTTCCTCAATTTCCATATTGAACTGGATATTAGGGTGTAATTAATCGATGAAATCGAAGAACTTGTGTAGTTCACCTAATCCATGTCTCCAGATGACAAAAGTGTCGTCAACGTAACGGCACCCAAATTCTGGTTTAGGGTTGGATTTGTTAAAGATTTTATTTTCTAAATTTTTCATGAAAATGATACAATCGATATTAATGAATCCTTTGAAAACATCTCCAATCTCACACCTTTGCTAGAACATTGTCTCATTAATACCTCTTTCAATAACCAATTCTAAAAGCAAGCCTCAGAAGCAGAAGTGGGATCTCCAATCTTACTGGCAATAGCCAACATCTGTCTGGAAAATCTAGAAACCGGGTTTTTTAAAAAAGACTTGATTGGCCAATTGATTCGAACTAGTCCAGCGTAAGAATAGAAATAAAAGAAAAGGGCTGGCGAAAAGAAAAGAGAAAAAGTGTTTGAGTGGTTCCAAGGAAGGCCTAAAAGTGGAAGGGAAAGTCAAGAATGTAACCAAGCTTGGAACAAAGGATAAAGAAATCCTTATTGTAGAAATGGCTGAGGGAGAAGCAAAACTAGATTTAACAAAGAGAAGTGTATTACGCGAAAGAAAAACCTACATTGATCATGATCTAACATACAAGAAAATGAAAACACTGCGTAAAATAACAGATATAGCTAGAAAAGGGAGGGACAATCGAAAGACTGAAGAAAAAACTGAAGAATCCACTTCAGCAGAATATCAAAAAATCTGAATAGAAGGGGATTGGTGCAGATATCATAAAGACAATAAAGATCTGGAGAAAAAGGGCGAAGAGATATTGATAATTGTAGAAGCTTATGATGCAGCGATACGAAAATGGTAACAAAACAGAAAATGTAGCAGAGAAAATCACGTACATACCAGGTCATTCGGCAACAATATTTGATTATCTAATCACAAATATCAATGTGTGGGAGAAGGTGAGGAAATTGAGTGCGAAGTAGAGCCAGATTATCAACCATTAGAGATATGGCTAAAAAGTCAAAGGGGAGAGAAGAAGAAAAATCACAGCTAAAAATAGTAGCAAGAGAAGTATGGACAGAGGAAGCAGAGGGAGAATGTGTGGAAAAGGCAGAAAATCTCAAATTCGAGGATGCAGAGTTGAATGAAATTAAGGATGCACCGAACGGATGAGTGAAAAAAGCGAGATCAATGAAAAAGACAAAGGTTAGCAGGACAGGGGATACAAAATGGACCGAAATTGTGTGCGAGGGTGAATAGATGAAAAAGGAAGTTAGAAAAGCATGTGCATACTGGGCGAAAGGAAAAGCGATCGGTTGAAACATATGGGAACTTAAAAAGCACAGAGGAAATAATGTTATGAAAAACAAAAAAGAGGAAAAACAATTACAGTAATCTAACAGTTCTAAATATATCAGGAAAACTTGTCTTTGGCTGAGAACCAAAACATACTTTCCTTTGATTCAAAAGCATTTTCTTTGAGTGAAGAAAACTTTTTTCTGATTAGCGGGTTGTTGGCTAAGTAAAATCTGTATTGGCCTGTGGGACAATGCATGAGTCATGAGTTTAAATAAGTTGACGAAAGATCTCTATCTTTTAATTGCACGAAAAATACTTCAAGGCCTCGAAGATTTTATGGATGTGAAAAACGATATGTTTTTTCTTGAATATTCGTAAAGTTTATGTGAGCAATAAATCTAGTTGATATAAAAATATTAAAATAAATAATCTTTGCCCCTCCACTCAATTGTAAATAACCTATTAAGGCAACCGTTTCTCACGAAATTCTTCCTTTGCGGAATTAGTCTTGAGTTCGCCAGCTTTATCTACATTCTCTTTTCTGAAAACAATGAACATAGTTATTCTATTATTTGCCGGCATGGCATTGTTCACTCGTACAAGTAAGTATTCTTGAAAGAATATTCTTTATGAGAAACACTAGATGTGTCCAAGCCTAGTATAGAATTGATAATTAAACAGTTTGTATTCGAAGAAATTCTCAAATCAAAATTATCATTCAGTGCCACGTTGCGAGGCTGAAATCTTGTAACAGATGGGAACAAAAATATGACGATAACACATTGAAATATTCTTAATTTTCAATTTGACTTTGCTGCAATTATGTTCAACATAAAATTTATAATTAAAATCTGTAGACAAAAATTATCAAATCAAAATTTTCATTCAGTGCCACGTGGCGAGATTCAAATCGTGTAACATATGGCAACGATAAAATGACAATTACACATCAAATTATTCTCAATTTCGAATTTGACTTAAATACAATTATGGATAACATAAAATTCTGCGAAAAATCTGTATAAACATTTTTTTAGATAAGAATTTTTATTTAGTGCCACGTTTCCGGATCAAATTTTGAAACATATGGGAATGAAAATATGACGACAAATCATTAAATTTATCCTAATATTAGTTCTGACTTCTATTTAATTTTGTTCAACATAAATATTAATGGGTACAAATTTATATTTAAAATATTTTGAAAATACAATTTTTCATTTATTGCCACGTTGCGAGATTCACACCTTGTAACATATGGTAACAAAAAATGACAATTACACTTTAAATCATTCCTCATCTCGAATTTGACTTTTAAATGATCATAGTGAACATAAAATTTTGAAATAAATCTTTAATGAAAAAGTTTTTAAATCAGAATTTTCATTTGGTGCTACCTATCTGGATCAAATTTTGAAATATATGGGAATTAAAAAATTACGATATTCTAACATATGACAAAAAAAAATGACAAGTACAGATTATATTATTCTTCATCTCACATTTAACTTTCATACATTTATGCTGGATATACAATTTATAATAAAAATTCGTATTGAAAATTTTGTAAATCAAAATTTTCCGATTCAAATCTTGTAACATATGGGAATCAAAATATGACAATTAACGAGATGTTCTAGTGCGATGGGTTTAGTTACACGTGCTTTCCGCTAGCACCTCCATAACCGAATTTTAATATTTTCATTATGCCATAATTTTGGGCCTTTTTCGCGCTATCTTTGGGCACCGATATAGATTTTCGGGCTTTCTTAGTTTTCTCAAAAAAGCGATTTTGGTAGGTCGTTCTGGCCGCCGGCACCTCCACTACAGAAAATTGAAAAAATCTTTTTTAAATCAACAGCCCCAGAATTTTTGGGTTTTCTTGGGCTCTCCAAAACTGCACAAATTAATTTTCAAAACAGAAGAAATTTCAGAAGACTCCATTTATTATATCTACATATTCCGACTGTAATATTTCACCATTACTAGAGTGTATCCGTATCACATTTACTGAACCAAGTCTCAGCTGCCTCCAACTGAAACCGCCAAAAAAATTTATATTTGAAAATAATTGTCCCAGACAACTTCCCAAGACTCCTGTTAATATATCCATCTGAATAATAATATTCCACGACCCATACGAAGTACCCCTATCGGATTTAACGAACCAAGTCACAGTTGCCTTCAACAAATGCCGCCAAAAAAATTTAAATAAAGAATAATTACCTCAGACAACTTTTCAAAACTCTAGTTAATATACCTATCGCCTCAGTAATATTAGACAACTACCAGAAATTACCCTTATCACATTGAACGTACCAAGTCTCATCTGCCTTTATCCGAAGCCGCCAAAAAATTTCCAATTGGAAATGATCAACCCACAAAAATTTCCCAAATTCTAGTTAATATACCTGTCTCCACAGCAATATTCCACAACCCCTAGAAGCTACTCCTATCACATTTAACGAACCAATACTCAGCTGTCTTCAACTAAAGCCACCAAAAATATTTCAAATCAAAAACATTCGTTCCCGCGTGAGTTGGTCAACTAGATAGTATGTATCCCAGATGCTCGGGGTGTACATGACACGCTCTGCAGCTATCATGGGGAATATCTTGGCTTAAAATGTGGCGACGATATGCTAGAGTGGAAATGACACCGCCTTGACATGCCAAAATGAAACCCTCCGTGCCCGACTTCAATCCGGATGATTTGAGGAAAGCAAACGTTAGCTCATACGACATCGACTGATCCTCCACATTTCTGTAGAAGATGCCATGCATCCTCTTTGATGCACTTTGCTCACCCCTGATATTTAAGTCAAGGCCGAGTGACTCAGCAGCTTCCTTCGCTGCTTTGTACAGAAACTCATCTTTGCATGCTTCTTCATGCTTCCTGACCATTTTATGAAGAGGGTCTTGTCCATTTGCAACTATATCTGCTGTACCCAGAATAGTGTTTCGCGTCCCGACATCAAGGGATCTGAGCTCGTCCTTCGTCCATGGAACCACTCCAAATGAATAGAGTACTACCGGGACGGCAAGCATGTTCGTTGCGGATACTTTGTTCTCAGCCGACACTTCGGAAGACGAAATCTGTCGGACGAGACGTTTGTATCTGCTTCGGAGAGTATCCTTTATGGATGTCACGTCCTGAATGCGGCTCTGTGGCACGCCGAGGTATGTATAGGTCTCTCTGGCGCTAAGGTGTCGTATAGCGCTTCTGTCGACGAGCTCAGGGTCTTCGGGGATGCCACTAAGTTTTCCTTTCTTCAAATTAACCGTGGCGCATTATATATGGGATGGGGGTAGTTCCTAGGGGTCCTGGAATATTACTGTAAAGGTAGATATATCAAATAGAGGCTTTCAAATTTGCCTATGGTGATTATTTTCAAGTTAAAATTGTTGTGGATAGTTTATTTTAGTCGGCTGAGATTTGGTTCGTTACATTTGATAGGGGTGGTTCCTAGCGTTGAATGCTGCTGTGGGGATGAGGATGTGAACAAGAATTTATGTTTTATAATTATTACTGTGGGGTTGTGGGTATAGTTTAGAGCTTTTCGAAGGTCACTAGTATGATTTTTCTTTCATTTGGAATTTGTTCGGTAGTGTTTTGTGAACCCCGAAAAATAATTGACATTTGATTGAAATATTTGTTTGGTTTTGTTTAATATCTACATTTTTAGTTAGTGGTAGGTGTTAGTGTTATGGGTTGTTTTCGGACAATTTAATTTTCCATTTTCAGTGAGCTTCTGATGAAAAAAGCTTCTGATACGCTTACATTCAGTTTGATTGCATATTTTTTAAGAGTAGTTTCTAGGCGATAGGTGTTGTCTTTCGTGAATAAATTTTTGTACTTTTGGAAAGTTCAAAAATGACCTAAATTTTGGCGTTGCTGATTTTGTTAATTTTCCTAATTTTATGTAGCACCTCCACCAAAAAGTTCTCTCACTTCACTGCCACTTCAGTTTTACTGACACATTTAATTGTTTAATCTATTTATCGATGATTCGCTTCAGTAAATAAAAATTTCGGTACCTTGTAACCCAAACGCTTATCTACTTACTAACAGTTATTTCTTCAGCGTACACAAATTTCATAAATATTTTTTTTCACAGTAGTCAGTGCATTTCGTGATGTACGTCATGGACTTGAGCCCTCAGAAGTCGAAGCTGTTATTATTGAACCTCATCAAAATGGTCCCTCTCGTTTTCATATTCCACCTGGAAGCTTCATGGAGGTACAAAAATTAATAGATGACCATCCTATGGAAAACGATATTGTTAAAGGATATTTGGAACATGTTCCTCTTGGAGGACCTCATCCTGACTTACACAATCATTCGTATGGCACGGCTCTTATTTTGATCGATAATTACAATCATTTCTTTGTACGCATGCGACCCATCGATGGATATGTGGACCATGGACATAATTGGGGCAATGCAACATACACGGCTAAGATAACAAGACCTCATAACGTTTTTTTGACTGCAGAACTTGAGCAACCAAATCGAGGACGTCGCTTACGTGGAGGAGTCCCTAAAATGATATTCGTAAATGGTAATGACGTTGTTTTCAATGGAGTGTTACAAATAGCAGAAACTGGTCACTAGTAGATTTGTTTGAGTCTCGAATCCACGTGAATCGATTTGTTAAACACTAGAAAATAAAAAACAAGTTCCAAATGAGTTATTTGTTTTTCATTCTCCCAGTCTGAATCTATTTATGGTAATACCCATGGGGCTTCTGGAACCCATAGATATAATATTCTGCATTCGTGCATTCGTGCAGTCGTTTATTCGAATTTGTAATACAAATTTAGACACGCCCGGAAAGTTGGATTTTTTTAAATAGAAAAATGTACATCAAACAGGTTTGATCT
Source organism: Andricus quercusramuli (assembly GCA_932178445.1). Taxonomy (NCBI): domain Eukaryota; kingdom Metazoa; phylum Arthropoda; class Insecta; order Hymenoptera; family Cynipidae; genus Andricus; species Andricus quercusramuli. The sequence continues at coordinate 242,600 of CAKNXH010000306.1, read as the reverse complement.
CCTTGATCTATTGAAGTTTCTAAATCAAAATAACTCCTTTTGTTGAAAAATGACTCCAAAACTCAAGTCGAATATTTGAAATTCGATTTATTCGAATATTCGAACAAGTTGAATTTTGAAGATTCTACTTGAATTTTTGAACCATCTTTTCAAAAAAAAATGTTATTTTGATTAAAAATTGTAATAATTTGAAGAAATCAAGACGGTTTCATGTACAGTTAAATTTTTTTCTATTCCGAAAAATCCAATGTTCCAAGCGTTGTTGAATTTGTATCAAAAATGCCAATAAACTAGAATTATTCCTTAATAAAGTGGAGGAATGCAATTAAATTTCCACAAATGAGAAGCAGTATTATAAAAAATATATATTAGATGTAAACAAATATTTTTATTTTTCATTTATTGAATAAAAAAGATTTTAACTAACTTTTTTTTAAAATTAAAATTAATCAATTTTTGATTATTATAGTTTAAAGACTAAAATTAGGTAGGAATAAAATTGCTTTGCTTTGTAAATATAATGATATTATCATTCGAAATTATGTATCAACCTTATAAAAACAATTAGAATCTTTGAAAATATCCTATAATCTTACAGATCCTGTAAAATTCTTCTGTATCTTCTAAAATTATCTAAAATAGCATGCAAATTTTTTGAATCCCTAAAAATTATTAAAACCATCGGAAATCCCTTGAAATTGTTAAAATTTTTTGAAAATGCGTTGAATTCTCCTAAAATCCCCTAAAGTCTTTCAATGTCTTTGAAATTCCTATAAACTTCGAATAAATTCTTTGAAATCCACTAAATTTACAGGTTTATATAACTTCCAAAAGTGAAATAAATCGAAAAAATATTTGTCAAATTACCAATATAATAATAAATTATGTATGTTTTTTAAATGTTATGTTTTATTTAACCAGGTCTCAAAAATTTTACCTTAGATGTTGCTTTATTTGAGCTTTCGTCTTTTCAATGGCATTTTCATCAATTTTTTATTCCATTCTCTTGTCCGCTTAGCTTTTTTTAAACCTGCCAAATGAAATTCAGGATCTTCAAAGTCGTAATTAGGTATTTGATGTTGGGTGAGCGAAATCCAAGATTCCGGAATGTCTGCACGCCTATGGCCAAACAATAATACCATTTGCATGGAACAAAACTTAATTTTTTTATTAGTTTAAACAAAAATTATTTTTTCCGTAAGTTTTTGTGATTTAAATAGCTTTTCAAAAATTAAAAAAATTAAATCTAAATTAGGTATTTCAGGTTAGATGGGGGAAATCCAAGATGTCTGCACGCTGAGGGCCAAACAATAGAACCAATTACATAGGACGAAACTTTATTTATTTTGTTCAAATAAAAGCTTGGCACTCTCGCGCAATCGTTCAGAAACGGTCCAAATAATTACCTCTCTTTCTTTATCTGAATACGTAAAAACAGAAGAGGTTCAAAAATGAAGCCGTAACTATTTTTGATGAAAAAAGGAAAATTCTGTCGTTCGGTCAGAATGGGGACATTTCACATTCTTTTCCGCGAAAACGGGGACAGGCCAGCCAAAAAGGGGCGACGTCTTGCAGCGTCTAGCAGCAGACGTTTGGGTTTTGGCAAAAATTAAAGGAAAAGACAAAAGGAAGGGTCGAAAAAAGTCGACCGGTAGAGGTCCTTAGCGATGAGGAAGGAGATTGGCAGGTCAGTTATACCCTTTTCTCATTTTCTAGTCTCAACTTGTTCATAACTTTTATTTTGTGTCACAATTGCCGAAATGTTAGGCAACAGCGTAATGCTCAGTAATTGCCTCACCCTCAGTGATCATTAGTAGACTTCGGGGTTCGCGAATTAACGTCAGTGAGGACACACCAAATCAGATTGGTATTATATCCAGTCCCAGTTTATGTTATAAGGGTGTCTTAAGATTTTGATTGCTTCTCTATGTTTTCTTTCGAAAAATAATGTAAGTTTTTGCGGTGGATGTTGTTTTGTCAAATGAAATGCTATGTCTTGTTTCGATATGATCATCAGCTAGTGCCGATTGCGTGAAATATTTTAGCCTGACTTTACTCTCATGTTCCTCTAAACGTTGGCTCACCGCTCTCCCGGTTTCTCCAATATAGACTTTAACACAAGAACAAGGGATTTGATATACTCCCGGATTACTGAAAGGTTCCTTTTTATCTTTAGGGTTGTTTATAAGTTGTCCTATTTTCGCAGGTGGTTTAAATATAGTTTGGATGTTGTGTTTGTTGAGAATTCTTCCTATTTGTTCCGTGATACCTTGAATGTAGGGTAGAATAGTGGTCGTTTCTCTCTCTCTCCTTCTTGAGTATGTTGTGTTGACTTGTTTTTTTAAGTGTATTTTCTTATCGCTTTATCAATTTGTTTGTTTGTGTAATTGTTTTGTATGAGGATTTGTTCATCAATTCGTAGTTCCTCTTGTAAGTTATCTTCATCTGTTCTGATGACAGCTCTGTATACAAGGGAGTTGATGACCGATTGCTTTTGGGATGCGTGGTGGCGGGAAGGGGTAAGAGGTAAAATACCCATTTTACCCATGCAAAAATTCTTTTTGCATGGGTAGGATTTCTGTAAACTTCATGTCCTGATGTGTTATCCGATCTTTTATAAACTAGTACGTCCAAGAAAGGCAATTTTCCGTTTGTTCAGTTTCCATGGTGAACTGCATGTTAGGGTGTAATTAATTGATGATCTCGAAGAACTTGTGTAGTTCATCTAATCCATGTCTCCAGATGACAAAAGTGTCGTCAACGTAAGGGCCCAAAGATTGTGGTTTAAGCTTGGATTTGTTGAATATTTCACTTTTCCAAATTAGCCATAAAGATTTTGGCTATTGCAGGTAAGATTGGAGATCCTATTGATGCTCCTGAGGTTTGTTCGTAGAATTGATTATTGAAAGAGATGTAGGTTTGAGTGAGAAAGTATTCTGTCGAAGGTGCGAGGTTGGAGGGGAAGTTTGCAAACGACATAATAATATCGATTGCTTTTTCAAAAAATCCACAGAAACAATGTTCCACTCAGGGAATTTCACGAGAATTCAATCACTATGACAAATATTTTTGTTCCTACTTCAACAATAATGAAGGTTTCGTAAGTGATAGATTTGGTACGTGTAAACAACTTTCAGATGAAGAATACTTGTCCCTCCACTTGATTGTAAGAAGCTATAAAGCAGCCGCTTCTTACGAAACTATTTCTTTCCGGAATTAGTCTTGAATGCTCTATCGTTATCTGTATTTGTATATACAAGAATGAACATAGTCATTCTATTGTTTGCCTGAGTGGCTTGGCTTTTTACAAGTAAGTGCAACTAACATTATAATATTAATGAAAATCACTTCATATTTCTAAGATATTGTACACAATTCATATTCGAACATCTTGTATTTGAAGAAATTTTTAAATTGAAATTTTCATTTAGTGCCACGTTGCGCAATTCAAACATCGTAACATATGGAAACAAAAAAGTGATGATTTTACATTAAATTACTCCTAATCTTAAATTTGACCCTGATACAATTATGTTCAACACAAAAGTTATGATACAAATCTGCATTCGAAAATTATTTAATATAAATTTTCATTTAGTTCTTAGTTTCCGGATCAAATTTTGAAATATATGGGAATGAAAATATTATGATAACGCATTAAATTTATCGTAATCTTAGTTCTGGCTTCCCTTCGATTGTGTTGAACATAAAAATTAATAAGTGAGAATTTATATTCAAAATATTTTGTAAATAAAATTATTTAATTCTTGCCACGTTACGAGATTCACACCTTGTAACATATGGCAACAAATAAATGACAATTACACATTCAATTATTGTCAATTTCAAATTTCAAATTTTTGGAAAGCCAAAAAAGGATCTGAATTCTGGCGATGTTGATTTTTTAAATGTTTCTAATAGAATCTATTGCAGGTGCTGGCTGCCAGCACATCCACCCAAAAGTCTGTGGTTTTGAAAAAAATAAGAGCCCGAAAATGGGAATTGGTGCCGAAAAAGAGCCCAAAAAAGACAAAAATTCCGATATCCTTTGTAGAGGGTCTAGGGGAACGCACCTTAGTAATTAATGCTATCTAGTTTTTATACATTATTTAAAATTACTTTAATTCTTCTAAATTCTTTTCCATGTTCCGAAATATTCTGAATGTCTCTGAATTCCTTTTAAAATCCTCTGTATTCTTCGAAATTCTCTAGATTTTCCGGATACTCTGAACTCCGCGAAGTCTATGAATTTTCTGAAATAGTCTAAATTTCTAAGAATTCGCTGAATTTTTTAATTACTCAAATTCCTGGAATTCTTTTATTTGTGGAATTCATACAAATTAACAATTTTCGAAAAAACTATTGAAATGGTAATGTTCAAATGTTGAAGTTCGAGCGTCTCAAGGCTTTCTATTTTAAAAAATTCGGTGTTAATTTATTCGTTTTTGAATGTATTATTTATAGGTGCTTATTCTGAATGGACAGAAAAATATTTTCCAATTTCGAATAACGTTTTTTTTTAATTAAAAATTTTGTAATTGAATTAGTTCAGAATTTATTATTTTAGACTAAAATAAATTTGATTAGGATTTGAAATTGAATGAAAACATTAATTATAAATCTATATATTAGAACTTGTCCAAAAATTCAAAATTGTTTCTGAAGTTTTAATCTGACGTTCAAACCTCTTCAACTGCTTGGGGTTTCGAATAGAGAAAAGTTCAATTTTCAAATTTTTTGATTTTTAACAGATTGAGAATTGTCTCGTAAAATCAGTCCTTGTTCAATCTTTAACATTAGAACTACAGTACTGGTTTGAAAATTATTAGTTAATTTATTTTTACAGTTCATCAACCTAAAACTGTTTTATCAGAAAATTGCATAGATTTTTCTCCTAAAAATTTATTTGATTTTTAAAATGGAATAACATGCCATTAGAGATTCTTGAATTTATAAACACTTTTCAAGAATTGCACACAAATTGAAATTCGAAACACGCTTAAGTGTGTGAAATTAAATAATTTCACTTGAGAAATTGAGAAATTGAGAAATTGAGGCTTGAGAAATTTCAATAACTAAATAATGCAGTTTCAAACTTACTTTGGAATTGTTTAATTTACAACATTTTATACTTGATACGGTTCATTGTTAAGTTCTGAAATTAAAAAAAAATTTACATTTTCATCTCAAATTTTAGTCAGTTTTTAACGAAGAGGTATCTTTATCCACTCACTAAACATTTATAATTTATTTTCAAGTCATTGAAGGACCTATTCCTTCCACCTACTCCTAATTATTCCATTCTTGGTTTTTGTCTCTTGTGTAAGATAGCTTTCTTTACATTAATTTTTTCTGAACATTGGGAAAAAAGTGAAAATAATACACTTGAAGCAACAAAGCAATATTTAAAAAATGATTCTTTTTGAGGTTCACTTATTACTTGTTCATAATTGAAAAGTCGAAGCAAAACTAAAGATTAAAACACATTTTTTTTAAATGTTGAAAAAAAAATTCTAACAACAATAAATTTGGTCAAGTTTTATTTCTCATTTCTTCCACTCTACGTCGGAGCAGACGTTTACTTAAACCACTTCCGTTCAAGTCTTTTGATCTGATGTGCTCATATGTTCTTCTGATGCTTGTGATGTTGTGAGATGAGTATCTGAATTCAATTTCTAAAATTATATGTCCATATATCTCAATTTCTTTTTTTATTAGTTTGAAAGGTTATTGGTACATTAAATGTATAGAAATGCAGGGCAAGATTACGATATACGTGGCGAGAAAGATTCAATGCGGAATCTCCTAGGATTTTTCAGGATATGAAACAAAGTTTACAGAAGAAAAAAGTTTCTATTTGGAAGCCCTACAATATTGTCATAACACATTTTTAAATTTTCTCAAAAAGTCGATAATTCAAAATTTGATTGCCCGAAAAAAAATGCAAAATGAAAGTCTGCATTTGCGGTCAAACTATGCAAGATATAGAAAAAAATGGGGAAAAATTGTGCACCCAAAAAAGTTCTATAAATTTTGTTATTCATCATTTTTTGTTAGGACGCGTAGTTATTGTTTCATTCATAAAACACAACACTGAAAGTAAATTAAATTTTTGGACAAACGACACGAGTTACGTAAAACACCATTCGGCAAAACTTGTTAACTCAAAGAAGCGATAACAATTTCTGACTTATCAATTTTTGATAGGAATAATAGTTTTTGTTTTAATCATAAGAGATAACATTGAGGCCATGTCATGAGTGTGTCACGTGACCAGATTCCTACCTTACCTTACCGGCACTTTTTTATTTGTCAACTAATTTTTACACGAATAGCCACATCGAATTGGAAATTTGGGATAATAAATAAGAAGCACTAAGAAAGGCGGCTCTGGTCCTAGATTGTAATAATCATGATGAAAGAAAAAAAAAATTTTTACAAAAAAAACTTTTTTCATGATTATTAGAATTTAGGACCAGAGCCGCCTTTATTAGTGCTTCTTATTTATCATCCCAAATTTTCAACTCGATGTGGCCATTCGTGTGAAAATGAGATGACAAATAAAAAAAGTGACGGTAAGGTAGGAATCCGGTCACGTGACCCACTCGTCACATGGCCTTAAGAACGAAAAAATTTAATTTGTTGAAAATCGATGCAAGGTATCTACAAATTCGTCACTTGTAATTTTCAGAAAGAACCAGAAGATCTTGTTTCAATCGTAAAAAAGTAAAAATAAAATTTTAAAAATAAATTTTTGGAAAAAACGTCACAAGAGACAAAAAAAAAATGGGAACTAAGGAGATACAATGATGCCCCCCAAGGTAGTTATCGTGTGTTTGGAAGAGGAATTAATTATAAGCATAGAGGGGATAAAATTTATAATTCATCGTTTCTTGTTGTAAATTCAAAATTTGGATTGAAATTCGAATACCTGTTTCAAAAGTGAATTTTTTAAGTCAGAGATTTATCATGCTAGGTAATGATTTAATTTTCATTATTCTTTCCCAAAAGAATTTGTAAAATTAACATTTTTATGGACAATGAATTATTTTCATGATAATCAATTTTTTACCTAGAAATATAAGTATTCATTTTTAATTGAAAATTGATCTCTTTTGGTTGAAAGTCCAACTGCATGATTTGAAAATCAATTCATTATTTGCTTCATTATTGCTTAACTCCAATTGAAAATTGGACAAAAGGCCAGAAATTTAAAATAAAAATGCATCTTTCTAGCATTATTTAAATATAATAATAATAATAGTAATAACAAATTGTATAAACAATCAATTTTCTTGGCCATAATTATTACTTAACTTATTTTAGTTGAAAATTTGACTAAAAGTGATTTTTTTTAAACTGCAATTTTGAGGTATTTTTTTAAGAGAATATTATTAACATTAATAATAAATTGTTTAAACAATCACTCTTGTTAGCATTGATGAACTATCACTTCCCTCTAATAGAAAATAGGACAACAAATGGAAAATTTGTGGAAAAACCGCGTCTTTCTAACTTCATTCTATTAGAAAATTCCTAAAAACAATAATGAATTGTTTAAACAATTTATCATTGTTTACATCTAAGATAATATTGAGGATAATATTGAGGATTCTGAATAAGATTTACAAAAACGTCTTTTTTCTTATGGGAAATAAATGTTAAACTTCATGGGGCTTGCAGCATCCCTAAATATCATTTTTTTTCAAAACAAAAAAAAAATGGATTTATTTCTGTGTGGATTCGAATGAATTTCTGGGGTGTGCCCATACAAATTCGAAAAAAAATTCTTTTTCAAGAAATTCAAAGATTTTTTAACATGCATTTTTAGAGAAGTGAAGGAATTAACAATATTCAAGAAATTCAGAAAATTTCATGAATTCAGGATATTCAGAGAAAACAATAATTTCAGTGAATTCCGCAATTTGTAGATTATCAGAAATTCATAGAAGTCAAGGAATTAAAAAAATTTGATAAATTCAGGGAATTCAAGGACTATAGGGAATTCAGAATATCCAAGGAATTTCAGGGAATTCAGAAAAAACGAAATTGTTTAGAGAATTCAGAGATCTTCAGGACCTCAAAGAATTCACGTAATTCAGGTAATTTGTATAATTCAAGGAATTCAAGGAATTTCGTTAATTCAAGGAATTCAGGGAATTTAGGGAATATAGGATATTCGGAAAATTCGAAGAATTCACGAAAGTCAAGAGATTTGTGGAATTCAAGAAATCCATAGAATTCAAGGAATAAGGGAATTAAAAACATTGAAGTAATTACAAAAATACAGAATATTCCAGGAATTCAGAGAAATCAGAGCAAACCAGAATTTTTGGGAACTTCAAAGAATTTCAAGAATCCAGAGACTTTTAAAAATTGAGGGGAATTTCGCAATTGAGGGGATTCAGAATATTCACGGATTTTAGGGAATTAAAGAAATTCTAAGATTTTCAGATGTTCAGAGGAATGGAAGATATTGGGAAATTCAAGAATATCAAAGAATTGAAGAAATTCAAATATTTCAAAAACTTCAAGAAATTCAGGGTGTTCAGAATATCTAGGGAATATAGTAAATTCCGTATATTTAAGGAAATTAGGAAATTTCGGATTTCATAAGAATTCAAGATATCCCGAATATTCGAGGAATTCAGAATATTTGAGGATTAGAGAGAATTCAGAAAAAAAGAAGTATTCTAGAAAATTGAAGGAATTTGGCTTAATGTTATAATAATCATTATTATAGGAATTCTAGACAATTCAAGAAATTCATAGATTTTCAGAAATTGAGAGAATTGAAGTATTTAGGGAATTCAGATTATTCCACTAACTACAGGAAAATCAGAGATTTCAGCGATTTCAGAAAATTTTGGAGATTTGATCGAATTTGGGGAATTGAAAAAGTTCAGGAAATCTGCGAAATACAGAAAGTTCAAGTAATTGAAGGAATTAAAAAAATCCAACAAATTTAAAGGAATTCAATATGAATTCAAAATAATTCGAAAGAATATACTAAACCCAAGAATATTAATTATGAAACCTGTCTGTTTGTCGCGTGTAATGTGTAATAAAAACGAAGAGCCGACTTGAAACTCAGAGTGATTCTTTTAGACGACCAACACAAGAGTGGTCATTTTAGAGCTATACTCCAAGATGGATGCTTCTAACATGAACCTTTCGATAATACATCTTCCCCACTGTAGATGCGAAAACGTAACATATCTATTTTTTACAGAACCAAGACCAAGTCGTCCCGGAGGCAGTAATAATAATAACAACATAAGAGTAAACAATGCGAATAATCATCGTCAACCTAATTTATTGGAATATCTTCTCCATCCCCCGGCACGTCCATATAACAGTGGGCAGACTCAGACCCCAGATCACGAACAGTATCTGAAACGTTACAAGGAACCAGGTGATGGAAACGGAAAGATCACACTCGGCTGGGGAGATATTGGAAAACCGACGCATGCGCTAAATATTGGGCCACTAGCAAATCACGTAGGACCAATCCAACCGCCATAAGCCAGATCACCATCACATATATATACTCCACCTGCAAATCCCTAATTTGCTGCCAATCCACAATCTTCTGCCAATCAGGCCACAATTTCTAGATCTATTGGAAAAAGAATATACATATGAAAAAATATCTAATGTTCCTGAACAAAAGCTGAAAATGAAATAAACATGTTCAACACAACCAACCCATTAGGACAGAATATCCATCATGTAATCCCTAGATCTAATAAAAAAATGTGCAAAAATGTAATAAATTACGTGTAATATTACTGAATAAAAACTGAACATAATTTCTATTCTTTTATTCAAGTTTCGTAAATGTAATTAAAATGGCGCGAGACGCTTGAGGTTGGAAGAAGGCAACACGGAGTACGGTGTCCCCACCGCTTCGTTGCGACTCCGTTGCAAGAGTCAGGACCAATCAGCGGGCAAGCAGCCGCTCCCTTCTTCGCTCGAGCTCTCCCGCCTCTAGCAGATAAATACCGACGCTCTGTGTAGGATCGTCACTTGTGCTTTGGAACTGACTTGGGACTTGGGGCTTGTCACTTGCTCGTGACTAGTCACAGTCTTGCGACCTGGCAATCGCTACCTACAGAGTCTCGTCTCTTGTTTTTTTTTAGCCAATAAATGAAAAGTAACACCAAATCGATCTCTACTCTTTCCTTCTATCACCTTCCTCCATATTGCTTCTTTTTCCCGGTGACTCTTGTTTCACCCTCCGAGGTATCGAGGTCACATTTTCTTCCTCTTTCTCTCACCTCTCTTCCGTGATTTTGGGTTCACCCTTCGAGGTCTCGAAATCACACAATTTTTTTGTCTCTCTTTTTCTTTCCTGTGACTTTGGGTTTACCCTTCGTGGTCTCGAAATCACACACTTTTCTCTCTCTCTTTTTCTCTTCTGTGACTTTGGGTTTACCCTTCGTGGTCTCGAAGTCACAATCTTCTTCTCTCTCTCTTTCTTTCCTGCGATTCTGGATTTACCCTCCGTTGGTCTCGGAATCTCAACTCTTCTCTATCTCTTCCTCTTTCGGCGATTGCGGGTTCACCCAAGAGGTCTCGTTATCGCTCTCTCTTTCTCTGATTGTGGGTTTACCCTTCGAGATCTCACGATCCCTTTTCTCCCTTGATCCAACTCACCTACACCTTCCTTTTCCATCTTTGTCCTAGCTTCCTGACCTATGCCTGCTCCAACCGGGCATCTACCCCTACCGCTCAATCACCACCGGACCAGGCTACCCTAGCGCCCGTCCAGGCACAGGGTTCGGACGTGACACGCCTGCAACACGCGTCCTCTCGCTTTTTGACCAGCCCCCCCCCCCCCACTCAGCTCACTCTTCTACCAACCAACAGCAAAAGGGGCTTACATCAACGAAATATTAAAATTTCCAACCAAATACTTTTACAACTACAAGAAAATTACCTTTTAACCGAAACGTTAAATTTTCAACCAAACAGTTGAGCTTTTAAGCAAAAGAGACTAATTATCAATGAAATAGTTGAACTTTTAACAAAATGGTTGAATTTTTAACCTACAAAGATAAATTTTCGAACACGTGATCGAATTTTTCATTGAAAGAGATTAAACGACAACGAGAGATGAAGAATAATTCAATTTTAACCAACGATGAAGAAGATTTTTAACAAAAAATATAATAGTTGCATTTTTAAGAAAAAATACTCATCTCGTACCAAGAAAGATTAGTTCCAAACCCCCAAGAAAACGAATTTTGAGAAAGAAATTTGAGAAGGATAAATTTTTGACCAAGAATTTAAAAAATTAGGTTTTCAGTAAAAAGACTTGATTTTCAACAACAACAAAAAACAAACAAATTTACAACGAAATGGTGGAATTTTCAACTGACGATATAAATTTTTCATTCAAGAAGACGAATTTTCAACAAATAAAGATTTTTCAGTCAAGCAAGGAAAAAAATTTTATCAAAATTGTTAAATTTTAAGTGAAAGACGAATTTCCAAAACAGTTTCATTTTTTACTAGAAATGGGAAAATTTCAAACAAAGAAAATTTAGTTTTATACCAGTCAGACCATTTTTTTATCTAAAAGATATCAATTTTTAACCAATAGTTGAAAAATTACACTTTCAGTTTAGTGAATGAATATAGAAAAAAATTCATTTTATTTATACTTAGTTATTGATAGGAAGACAGATCTTTCTTTCAGGCATTCACTAATTATTCCAACAATTAATTATCATTTACTTGTAACTTACACCAAATATCTACGCCATTCAAATATTACTACCCCATCCTGTAACAAATTCATATTTGGTTTACATTTTCTTCTTGTTCAAACAATTTTTTTCTGAAATAATTGTTTGATATTCATCGTTTCCTGTAATTACAACTGCAAGTTTTTGTTAGGAGCAGAAATTTTTCTTTTTGAAACCATCATACAATTGTTCAAGCAATTTATTACAGATTGATTGAGGAGTTCCACTTTTGGTTTCTGTTGGAAAATCGAAAAAAACGTTTTATAAACATTAATAAAAAGAATTGGTTTCTCTGGTTTACTACATTCTTTTGGTGTGAAGGCCAATGCTTAACTCACTTTTAATTTGGGATAGAAAGCTTTTTGGGGGGAAACTCATGGACAGGTTGATAGGGCTCATCCTAAAGATACGATCAACGCAAAGAACAAAAAAATTTCAAAAGTTAATACCTGCCCTTTTGAAAGTAAACTTCTCAGTTGTGCATTTTTGTTGTCGTTCTAAAATTATTTCTTCATTTTTTTCCCAGTAATCGTCTCCGTAGACTAATGAGCATAAGTCCTCTGGAAGTTAAAGTCATTTTCTTACCGACATTTTTCTTCGAATTTTGCACGATTAATGTAAAAGATGTTTAAATTAATGTTATTTATTTACAGAATGGGGTAGTAATATCAAAATGACGTAGATATTTAATGATAAGCGACAAAGTTAATCAAATTTGAAAAAATCATAGCTTTCTACAATGAGTGAGTAGAAAACAAAAATTATTTAAACAAATGAAAATGGTGTGAATGATTTGAAATTATTTTGCAGGCAAATAGCCCACAAATTTGTTCAGATACACAAGGAACTGATGAATTTTTCAAAATGATATTTAGAGGTTCCAAGAGATCCATGAAGTTTAACAGGTATTTACCATAAGGAGGGAAGACTTTTTTTGAGAATTTTATTTAGAACCGTCAATATTAGGTAAATCGAATTGAAAACAGGGACCCAACCGAAACGTTCGTTCCATTTCGTTATTGACAGAAAAAAATTATTTTTCATTAAACTTTCATATGCTATCTCTACAGTTACACAAAAGTAGATAATATTTAAAACTACGTAAATAATTGGATCAAAATTACTTTGTTCAGCTGGCAGTAACGAAATGGAACGAAAGTTTCGGTTTGGTCCCTGGTTGAAACATAACACTTCTCTTTGCAATTAGCTATAGGATACATATTAATAATCACTCTTCAAATGCTCAATGCACCCTTCAAATCATGGATACGGAAATTAGTGATAACACTCAACTTCAACACACCTCTACAGACTCGAACCAAAAGATCTAACAAACTGCAGAAACAGTTACGCAACTGCAAAGAACAAGATTCATTTCCCAAAAAGGATCAAGCAGGCGTCATCAAATCAAAACAGGAAGTTCCTCTAAATGAGTACACAACTGAAATAGGAGGACTAGTTGGATCTACCAATATAAGATTTTCATCAAAAATTTCCAACAATGTAGTCTGTATGATGTTAGCTAATAAGCAACGTGTGGATAAACTTACGAATGAACACGTACTTGTCGTCATTGGAGAACACTCTTCAGAGCTTCGATCTTTGATTATTAAACACAAGAAGTTTATACTGTCAAATATCTGCCCTGCTATCCCACACTCTGTCATAATAACAGCACTTCAAGATACCGGAATAATAATAGCTTCCCAAATATCCTTCCTAGGAGGCAGTGACAAAGGATATAAATATCTGTCTCATCAGCCTTTCCGTATGGATGACAGAAGGGGCTATTTGCGAGCACTATCTTGTGTCTGTGATAGCCGAGGTTTCCATGACCTTTAAACATTTCTGTCAGGAATCTGTGTTCGCTTCTCTCAAACTTGAGTATTTCCTTCACTAGGTCAGAGTTTAGCTCCAAACCTATGAGTATCTTGGCCGGTCTGCAGCCAGTGGCCAATCTCTACTCATTCTGATGTTTCTCGGTCAGTCAACTGTTGATTTCTTCAGTAAATAACCTACTGGAAATGCCTACAATAGGCTTGGGCCCAGTGGTATTTTCTCTTGCAGCTAGTTTTGCTAGACTTTCCGATATCTCACTTTTTTTCAATCTTGCTGTGTCCAGGGATCCAAACCAGAGTCACTCACGTAGTCGGTTGAGATCCGCACTGCCGTCAAGATCCACTATCCAAAGTGCTTGCTACACTACTTCGAGAAGCGCATCCAGATCCTGGCCGCGCACGATGACCCGTATATCGTCCGCATAGCCTATAAAGAGGTAGCTCTGACTCGTGAGTAGATGAAGCAGTTCGTCCATTACCAAGCACCACAGCAGGCGCGATAAAACGCCTACCTTATCGCGTATTTACAATATTTACAGATTACTTACATCTACTTCCTCTCCCATTCACAATCTGTCCATCATCATTCCTCTTCCCTCTTCCTTCTCTTCTTCTCCATCTTACCCAACACTACCTTCACCTATGCTACTGCCCTTTTGTCCCTCTTTTCATGCATCAATACCGCCATGCTTATCCCACTCCTTTCCACATCTACGCACTCCTCCAACCAGTACTCCACTCTTGCATCCCCCTTCCCACACATTTCACACATCTCTCTTTCCTAGAGATCTAGAACCTATTGAAACCCTCCATGCATCCACATCTCATACTCCCTATAAGCTCCTGACTTTCTTTCTCTCCTTTCTCACACAAACATTGCTCTCTCGCCCTTGGCATAATCCACGCTTAGTTACCGTTAAACCTTGATTCTCTTATTCTCTCTTCTCCTGCTATCTTCTTTCCCTCCACGTCGTTTTTCTCAACCATCTCATGTACCTTCCATCCTTCCCCGTGCCTCCTTCTCACTTCATTCATCTGCAGTCCATTCGTTCTGATATACCTTTCCCTTTTAACCTCCATCTTCCCACCCCCTTTCCCTTTCTCCTTCTCCCACCAATACTCCCTAACCAGCTCACTTCCCCCCTCCTACAAAAATTTCTCCTCAGATATACACACACGACTCCCAGCTAGAATCCCGACACTTGTTATCCCCGTCTTCCTCCTGACTGTATAATTAGGCGTGTTACTTTCCAACCCAAGTATCCACTTTACATACCTCTCCTGTGCCCTATTTACCTCTGCCCTTTCCTTCCATCCCCACACCTCTACTTCCAACACCTGCCTCTTCACCACATTTGCGCATTATTTTTGCTTTAATTTTTTCAAACTTGTACAACCAACATCAACCCTTAAAAACTACCTCCTGTGAGGCAAACATTATGGCGGGGCCAGCAAAATATTTCGCCAATCCCGTCAATGTCCAAAATGCAGTTTATATTGGCCTTATATTTTCACCTTAATTTGTTCAAATTTGTGCAATCAACTTCAACCCCTAAAAACTACCGCCTAGTCTGCAAACGACATAGCGGGACCAGCGGAACGTTTTGCTGGCCCCGAGATTGTCCAAAATCAACTTCATATGGGCGCATTATTTTTGTCCTAATTAATTCAAATTTGTGAGAGAATCTTCCACCTTCGAAAACTACCCTCTATGAGGCAAACATCTGTGAGTCGCTAAGATTCACTAAGGTGACTTTGACAAAACTGCACTTAATGTTCTGAATTCAACAGTAAAATCCAAGAACTATTAGAATCCACCCTTAATTGTTTTAACGAAAACATTTCAAATGTCTGCGAGTAAAAAAGACCGAAAATTTTTGAAGTGAAAATAATCACTCAGGTCTCCTTTACAAAGCCTTTGGTTGAGTTTTGAATTCAACAATAATATTCAGCAACCTTTGGAATCCACCACTACATGTTTCAACAAAAATATTCCAAAAATTCTCCAAGTAAAAAAATCAGAAAATATCTTAAATGAAAATAATCACCCAGGTGTCCATTACAAAGCTTAGGTTAAGAGTTAAAACATAGGGGATTGTTATTAGGGGTTGAAGTTGTTTGCACAAATTTAAGCATATTATGGCAAAAATATTAGGCCCGTATAAAGTTCATTTTGGACAATGTCGGGGCTGTTGAAATATTTCGCTGGCCTCGCCACGGTGTTTGCCGCATAGGGGGTAGTTTTTTGAGGGTTCTAGTTGGCTGCACAAATTTGATCAAATTTAGACGAAAATAATGCACCCATACAAAGTTGATTTTGGACATTCAATTGTTTCAACTATTTATCTATCGGTCTCTTGAATTGTTTTTCAGTTATGTGAAAGTGAAAATGAAGTGAGAAAGTTACATAATCGAACCCTTGCATAAATCAAAATTTCGGTATCTGTAAAAGAAGAGGCAAACAGGATTCCCTGTGCCCAAGTGCTTATCTACTTACCAACAGTTATTTTTCGAGTGTACTCAAATTTCATAAATCTTTTTTTTTACAGTAGTCCGTGCAGCGGATAACTATCCACAACCCATATTGGCACCACTTCTCATCCTTCTGTCGTCCCTCATCGAGACTTCATTGTTGTACAAAAAGAAATAGATAACGTTCGTCAAGAATTCGTTATCGTTAGAGGAGATTTGGAACCTTTTCCTGAAGGAGCACCTCTTCCTGATCTACATAATCATTCATATAGCACCGCACTTGTTTGGATCAATGATAAAAACATTTTCTGTGTACGTATGCGAAAAGACCGTAGATATCGGAACTATGGCCACGGGACCGATTGGGGTCGTGCAACATACAGCGCTCTAATAAATACACAAGATCTTGTGTATATTGAATCCATTGAATCCGATATTGAAGAATCGAACATCCCTGTTAGTGACCTTGAAATTCATGAATTCTGCCAACAAAAAGAGTGTCGTTATGATTTACGAATTTGACGTGAGGGTAGTCTGGATTCTCGGGATTTGTTTCAGATCGAAGCCGAAGACTTGCTGACAAAAGACCTTTTGATTTGGATCCTGTTCCTGAAGGAGCACCTCTTGCTGATCTACATAATCATTCATATGGCACCGCACTTGTTTGGATCAATGATAAAAACATTTTCTATGTACGTATGCGAAAAGGCCGTAGATATCGGAACTATGGCCATAGTTCCGATATCTACTTTTTGCCAGACTACCAGACTACCCTCACGTCAAATTCGTAAATCATAACGAAACTCTTTTTGTTGGCAGAATTCATGAATTTCAAGGTCACTAACAGGGATGTTTGATTCTTCAATATCGGATTCAATCGATTCAATAGAAAATTGAATACAGATAATCAATCGAGCATGAATCGATCCTAAAAGTGTTTGAAATTTCAGTTATTCATTATTTTTAGAATGCTTGTCATCAGGCAATATTTCACATTAAAACTTGTGACACAATAGTAAATAAAAGAGAAGTTTCAAAAAATTATGTTGTTCTTCATTTTCTCAGGTTCAATATACATATGCGAGTATAAACGTATTTAACTTCCTCTAATACTTTACAAAAAAATAAGATTTCAAACGAAATGATGCCCACAAACTTAATATTCAGAACAAGGAATTGGTGGTGAAATTCGAAAAGTAAACTTTGATTCGTATTCTAAAGCTGATTGTGAAAAGAAATGTTTAGGGTCAACTAAAAACACTCAATTTGACGATTCTTAATAGAATTGACAAATCGCAGATCATTAGTAACAAAAACTATTATTATTAACTTTCTACATACCCACTTCACTTAATTTTGCTCTGTTTATTGATATTTTCTGAAAAAAAAAACAAATAGAATCAGTACGTATTCAATATATGTAATCCAATTTTTATTATAGATTAAATTTTACAACTGTTGTGATTTGTAATGATTAGTCATAACCAAGTATTAATAGATTAAAATCTCATAGTTACTTTTCTATAGAATCATTCCCTCTCATCTCAAGTATAATAACTTGACACAAGAGATTATCTTTTAACAAAAGTTTTGATTCTTGTAGCAATTGTTGTGAACAAAATAAAACACTTATGTCGCAATTTTTGTACATAGAGAATAATTCTTCTCTGTAGAGTCATGTTTATAAGAAAATAAAGTAGAGTCAATTCCACTAACAGTCTGGGAAAATTATACAAGTTTTAATTTTAATTAGTCTATAAAGATGTTGATGTAATTTTTCAGTGGAAATAACAGAATACAAAGTTTTAGTTGACTGTTTGGCTGATTCAAAAGCAATGAGAATTACTTAAGCAATTTTCTTTTGATAGAGTGGTTCGATGTAGTAATAGGCAGGGTATCTAAGAACTTCATTTTCAAAATTCCCTCATTTTCCTTGTCTAATTTGTAATTTCCCTTTTTTTTATACCATTAAGCCATTTTCCCTTTCGGCGAGCCTCTAGGGGTAAGCGTGACACTACCCGATTCGGGTAGTGTTTCTAGGTGGATAGTTTCTTGTAGTAAATAACTACAAGTGTGGGCTCACCACACCCACGACCGCCAATAGCAACGCAGTAGTAATAGGCGGTCATCCATCCAAGTACTAACCGCGCCCAACACTGCTTAACTTCAGCGATCTAACGGGAACTGGTGTTTCCAGCGTGGTATGGCCCTTGATCATTAACATTCAAATACCGGCATTTTAATCTTGAAATACTTTTGACCTAGAATGTCTTATGAACGGAATAAAACAGTATTTCAGATGAAAATGTTTAATTCTTAAATTTAATTATTTATTTTAAACAAAATAATGTATTTTCTACTATAAAAGATGGCTTTTCAACAAAACAGTTTGATCCTTGTCCAAAAAAAGTCCAATATTATGTTATCTTCCCCGGTGTCGCTAGCACGCGTGTGTGTGAGGGGAGATATACAGTGAGGTGAGAGGGGGGGGGGGGGAGAAAGGTACTTGTCCCCCGTGCGAGAATAGTCCGTCGATTTACGCAATTTGTAGTGAGGAAAGGAAGGGATTCCCTAATATAGGGACGGAAGGTAGGAATGTTAAAAAAAGGGGGGGGGGAGTGAAGAACCCGTCTAGTTGCGAGGGGGTGGTCGAGGTGCCGATGTACGTGGCGATGAGGCGGATAGGTAACGGTGTAGCCCGCTCATGCCTTGTGGCAAATTACGCTGACTGGTGGGGGAGAAGATATACTCTCTTAATATCCCCCTTCATGAACTGCTTCCACGCAGTCAACCCGTCCATGGGTGCAGAGAAATAAGAACCTCGATTCACCGCGAAATATAAAACGTACACTGTTAATCCGAACAAACCGAAAAATAAACCGGCACGTTAGATCCGAAGCGATGCAGTAGGAAGATGATGTTGGTCCAAGCCAGAGAGACGCTCTGGAGAGTGTAGAAAAGAAGCTGTGTTGGTCTTTTGATGAAGTCGTTTATTATTATTTTTTTTTCAAATGCTAAGTGACAAGAGTGGAGAAGGTAGAGCTGACGCTGCTGTCTCCTCGAAATTCGTACATTAACTGATTATCCTACGCGACTCTCGGCTCGTATCGACCCCGACACGGAAGTCTCGAGGCGGTGGGAGCGGCGGCGAGCCCGCCGATTGGCTGAAATCCGGCAACGGAGTCGCAGCCGAGCGGCGGGGACGGCCGCCCAGGCCCACTGCCCGAGCCTTCGCGCGCCGTCGCCATGTTATGCCGGAAAATGCCTATTTATTATAATTTTTAATTGAATTTTAAAAAAACTTAGATCTACGTAAAATTAATGAAACTTAAAACCTACGCCTAGAACCTATTTAGCTTTGATATTGCGAAAACGGAATTGAGCTCAGTCAATTAGGACGGCCGTTCGATTATTTTTCTTTATAAATAATTTACAGTAAGAATATAATTAATAAAAATTATTAAATATAATCTGAACGGTCGTCCTAACTTATAATCTGAAACACAAATATTTATTTTCATAATTTTCATTTAATTATTGGTGAAAAACTAACGTCAAACTCCGGAAGAGTTTGATTGCTAAATTAAAGTTGTTTGTCGATATATGGGTGTGTATAAAATTATAGACACTCATATATCGACTTAAAAAATTAACATCAAGTAGTCAGAAGTGAGGTGGGGGGGGGGGGACAATAACAGAACTTTCAATCCATACCTTCAAATGGTCATTTACAATTAGTTTCTATTTAATAAATCAGATGGTCCCTTTTTCCGACACATTTCCCGACCCTTTCATGCCTTTCAAATTAAATTTTTATTATTTAAAATCCTTTTTTTTTATTAACAATTATTTTGGCTACGCGTCCGCCAGTTGAGATCCCTCTCACCGGGGCCAGTACGTTCGAGCGAGAAGGAAAGAGACGGAGGGTAATTTAGTGGAAAGGAGACAGCGCGCTAGGACGGAAAGAGAGAGTCCGGAGTACGTGACTTGGCGAAAGGAATTGACCAGTTAACGGAGCGTAGGGATGTTAGGAAAACGTGCTTAGACACTTGCAGACAGACTTAAGGCAATTTCCCGGCCATTACCGGCGGCCTTGAAGGAGACAGGGGAGAGTTGGGACGAAGGGACGAAGGCATGAAGCAGATGGTCAGCAAACTCGTCGTTTCAACACACCGTAAAATCGACACTTAGCCTTACAGGCCTTTCACTTTGATTTTCTTTCGAAAATTCAGGTGGAGGGCCGTTCGAACGTGTGTCGATGTTACGGGGTTCTCAACTATGACCTGTGGCCGATAACAATTACTACTGAAAAAAGATGAACTTTTAAATTAAAAAGACAAATTTTCATGAGAAATATTTTTCGTCCAAGAGAGATTTCAGTTGACTAATCAGCAACAAAATATTAATACCAAACAGAAGGTTAATATTATACGAAACGAGTTGAATGATTAATCCAAAAACATGAATGTTTCACGAAACAGTTGATTCAATCTGTATTACCGTCGCTGTGCTTTTGTCTTTAATAATACCTAAATGAAGGAAAATTTATGAAGTCAAATGAGTACAGAAATATTTACTTAAATACAAATATGAAACTTCTGAAATATAAGCTACCATAATTTTAATCATTTTCAACATCGGAATTTCCATCTAGCTCTTTTAAATCTGTATCAGAAATAAGCGTGGTAAAATTTTCAGAGTGACATGTTTTCTGACTCATCATAGAATCAATTTTTTGTAACCATTTCAGTATCAATATACTGATCAGAAATACTTACCTTCATCGCCACTAGACTGTCTTTTTTTTCTCAGCATTACTGGATACGTTTCCTTTTGTCATGAAATTTGGTTGTAGCAGATAGGGGTTTAAGTTATCGTTTCCAAATTTGCTCTCGTAATGCCCAGTAAAACTTCCCTCGTCAGTTTCATCTATTTCTGGAACAGTGGTACGCAATTTTTTGGCATACAATTTTAATATTTCAGAAAGATAAATATTTAAAATTAAAAACTTACACTAGTGATTGGATCAACATTATTTTCTTTAACTGGAAGTAACAAAATGGAATAAAACTTTTGGTCGGGTCCTTGTTCTAAACTTCCCCCAATGCGTCTTGAATTCACGGTGGACCGACTCACCTGGCTGTTCTGACTAGAAGCCAAGTCAATTTCCATTCAAAAATTGAAGACTGTATTTAAGATGAGTCAAGACTAGGGTACCTTCAAAGTTTTGGTCACTCCAGTGCTCTCAAATGCCTGGACAGGCTCACCCAAATGCTTTTCCAAGTCAAGTTCGACATCTTTTGTAGAAAAACAACATGTCACGATCTTGTCCATTGCCTTTATAGCTGTAATGAACAGAACTAGCGCCAGGATTCCAACATCTTGGTGGATCATCTGGTCACTAAGTTGATCCGCATGCTTCAACAATGTTCTGCATGCATTAACCTCGACAATTTTCCCATGGTAAATTTTCGCAACGAACTTCAGTTCAATTGGCCAGAGTAGCGCCTTCTCTTCTCCAACCAGAGTAATTAATCCATCCCAGTATATATGGTTCATAAATCCTTCTAAAATGTGCAGCTCGGGAACCACACATTTTTCGATGATACACATTGTATTATCTTCAGTGAAGAGCGGAGGATTCACCGTGCTGTGACATTCTTTGGCATTTTTTTTCTTTTTCCCTAGGAAAGAAAATTTCTGGTAATCTTCTCCCAAATATTTGTACGCCTTGAAATCGAAAATCTGATCAGCGCTACTAGCTTCTGAAAAATCTTCGTGGCAGTCTTCTGTTTCACATTGTGCTGTAACGTTTTCTTTCTCAAGATTCCTCAAGTGTATCAATGAGATGAAACAATATAGGCACAAGTACATGGATGTCACCGTCTGCTGTCCATTAAACATCAACAATAATGTAAAATCAGAGAGAAACTTGAAAGGAATGCTATCGATATCCGTAAGCTCGAACAGAAGCTTAGAATTGTCACAAGTCTCTTTAGTTTCTGGCACGATGCTCTGTGGTTTTTGGGTAGAAAATAGATTTTCTTTGGTGACAATGTTTTTCGGAAGTTTAACTTTTTGGTTGATATTTTTAACTATCTGGTTGAAAATTAATATACTTTGTTGAAAAGTCGTCTCTCTGGGTAGAAAATTATTCATGTTTTTTGGAAGCTTAACTTTTTGGTTAATAAATCAACTACCTTCTTGGATTATTTAAATAATAATATCGAAACGAAGGGGGCAGGCATGGAAATTTATCAAGAAAATAAGGAAGAAAAGGAAAGGCATCAGGTACAAGATAAACATAGACTTTCGAATACTGCTTAAAAAGTATTTTCAGTTGGAGAGATTGAAGAAGAAGGTAGAAGGTAAAGGGATATTACCAGAAAGCCCAGCAGGATTCAGGATGGTAGAAGCAGTATAGACAATATGCACATTTTCAAAAATTTAGTAGATGTTGAACTTCTCTGCTAAAAGATTAACTTTTTCGTTGCAGATTTATCATTTTAGTTTGAAATGTCACTTTCATAATTGTTTTCCACGTCAATTTCCAACATTCAATTTGTTGTTCACAATATGTTCTCTTTTGTTGGAAATTAATTTCTCAACTATTAACTGTTATAGTTTTGGTTAAAAATTAAAAGTTTTGTAAAACTTTTTTTGTTGGCACTAGAAAGTTTTAAATCATCCAAAAGTACTGGTATTTTACCAAACATCAAGAAAGATTTCCTCATGCGAGCAACATTAATAACATATTTCCTAAATTCAAAAATTAGTACTGCAGTATTCCTAATATCAACAAAGTCTTTGTCATGTAATTAAAACCACAACTACGAGTCCAGCCAAGCCAAACCAAGTGAGGGTGTCGTTTCCAAGACAAATTTTCTGAAATGCTATACACCCGCTATTATTTCTTTTTCAATTGGTAATCATGTATTTTTTCAGTCTCAGATCTGCTCAAAAATATGAAAAAAACTTCCAATGAAAAATATTAACAATTGTATTTTTTATGAATTTTTGTAAAACGCCTGAAAAAAGTTCGGTCAAATAGAAATACCCCCTTAAATCTTATAAAATTTATTATTCATAGTTATTATTTGAGAAATTGTTTGAATAAAAATGTGCATACAGTGACATCTTGCTGGCGTATATTATTTTTGATTATTTTTATTTTTGTCGTATTATCTGAACTAAATTGAGTTTCTTCAATTATTTGTATTCTTTTTAATTCTCTTGAATTGCCTAGAATGCTTCGGAACTTTCCAAATTGTCATGAATTCTTTTAACGTTCTTGAATTCGTATGCATTTCTCTAAATTCTTGTTGAAATCCCCTGAATTACTGAAGTTTTTTTAAGTCATCCATTCTGCGAATACACTGAACCCCGTGAAGTCCACTAATTTTTAAAAAAAGTTTAAATTAACTAAAAACCGGGACTAAACTTTTTAAAGCGAAATCCTCAGAAGTCTTTCGCGCCGCACCTCACCCACGCAGCAGACTTCACCCCCAACGGAGATGAAGACTCTTCTTACGTACTGAAATATTGAAATATTGTCTGAAATATTTCGGCAAAAGCAAGTAAATTCTGCGCAAAAATACCTCTGCCACATATTTATGTCAACTTGAGCCCTGGCACAACGAATTTTTCCTTCAGGGAGGGCTTTCAGCTTTCATTTGCTTCTTGTCTTATCGTGATACGTGATATAGACACTTACTAGTTAAGTTTGATCAGCTTCTTTTGGCCTTCTACGAGGGTGCTCTTCAAGGCGAGTTAAGTTAGAGTCTCATCATTAAGTTTAAAATTGATCTCGTTGATTGAAAATTCAACTTTTTTGTTGATTTTTCTCCGTTTTGTTGTAAATTAATTTTTGCAACTACAAATTTAAGTATTGCATTACCAGTTGTAAATTGATGTTTTTTACTTGAAGATTCAGCTAATTGGTTGAAACTAAACCATTTTGTAAAAAATTAAACATTTTCTCAAACACTTGCTGTTGGCATCAGGAAGTTCAAAATCCTTCATAACTGTAAGTTAGGACTTGGTAAATATAAGGAAACACGTTGAGAAGAAGAACTGAATTTCCGAAGCAACAGAGGTTTATAGCCCAATATAAAAATATTGTCATTCTTTTCCGATCCTAATCCCTAGTGGAAAAATCTTCTGGCAGTCTGTTGCTGGATCTGGACCAGATCTGGCGTCGTCTGGACGATCTAGTTTAACAGTCTAGATTCATAAGCTCAAAAAAGTTCACCAAAATTCGCTATCCTTTTATTGTACAAAAAATAATTCATCACCAGAAAAATTTAAGCAAAATGAAAAATCATTTATTTTTACTTCAACAATAATGAAGGTTCCGTAACTCATAGATCTAGTAGATGTAAACAACTATAAGATAAAGAATCTTTGTCCCTCCACCCAATTGTAAGAAGCTATAAAAGCAGCCGCTTCTCACAAAATTCTTCTATTCCAGAATTAGTCTTGAGTTCGCTATCGTTATCTATACTCATATCTAAAAACAATGAACACACTTATTCCATTATTTGCCTGCATGGCATTGCTTTTTACAAGTAAGTGTACCTAACATTATAATATTATCAAGAAGCACTTCATATTTTTAAGATATAGTACACAATTTTCTATCGAACCGTTTGTATTTGAAGGAATTTTTTTATTTAAACTTTTATTCAGTGCCACGTGCCGCGATTCAAATTTTGTAACATATGGAAACAAAAAGGTAACTAGCACACATCAAATTATTCCCAATCTCTAATTTGAATTTCATACAATTAGGTTCAACACCAAATTTTTAATAAAATTTCGCATCCGAAAATTTCATTAAGCTGAATTTTCATTTAATTCCTCCTTATCATGTCAATTTTTGAAACATATGGGAATGAAAAGATGACGATTACTCATTATATTTATGTTAATCTTAGATTCAACTACCATACTTTCCTGTTCAAGTTAAACTTTATAACTAAAAATGTGTATTTAAGATATTTCTTGAATCGAAAATTTCATTCAGTGCCACGTCGCGTCGCGATGAACTGCATGCCCTCTACGGGTCAGCAAATATTAATAGAGTAATGAAAGCGCGTAAATTAAGATGGGCGGGGCATGTAGCAAGAATGGGCAATGAAAGAACAGTGGCGCAAGTTTTAAGAGGGAGACCGACTGGTAAGAGACCCCCAGGCAGAGCGAGAAACAGATGGGAGAAAAATGTAAGGGATGATCTAAAAGAACTAGGACATGATTACTTAAACTGGATGGAGGATGCACAGGATAGAGATGTGTGGCGGTCTCGGGTAGATGAGGCAATGAACTTTCGAGTTCGAACTGCTAATCTATAATAATAATAATAATGAATTTCACTAAATTTGCTGAATTCCGCTAATTCTTATAAATTCCACGGAATCAAGAGAATTCCACAAGCACTGAGAATGTCAGGAATTCCTTGGATTCGCGCTATTTTTCAATTTGTGAAATATTCTTAATCCGAAGAATTCCTTCATTCCTGGAAATTCTTTCAAATTGTCGAATTTGTACATTCAGTTAATTCATAGAGTTTCGAGAATTCACAGAATGTCAAGAATGTAAAGGATTCAGAAAATTAGAGCCGAGGAACCTAGGTGAAATCAGAAGTATTCAGAGAATTCAGATAATTCCGAGCAATTTACATAATCGACCCCTTGCA
Source organism: Andricus quercusramuli (assembly GCA_932178445.1). Lineage (NCBI taxonomy): Eukaryota > Metazoa > Arthropoda > Insecta > Hymenoptera > Cynipidae > Andricus > Andricus quercusramuli. Next base: position 216,843 of record CAKNXH010000306.1, on the reverse strand, counting down.
TGAATCCAAATTTCGGTATCTGTGAAGGAATATGAAAATAGGATTCCTTATACCCAAGTGCTCATCTACTTACCAAAAGTTATTTTTCAAGTGCACACGAATTTCACGAATATTTTTTTTACAGTAGTCTGCGCAGCGGGTGACGATCCATACGCCCTAATGCTTCTTACTGGAAAAAAGAAAGCTCATAATCCTTATATTATCCGTCCTGAAGCCAGAGTCATTGTAGAAAAACCAAGTGAAGACGTTTTTGCACCTAATGATATTGTTATATCATTTCGTCAATGATGAGGACGTTTTGTTCGAGAGAGAGATAGGAGCTTTTCGCGGTGGCGTTGAAAGAATCGCATAAATCTAGCATGAAGCCACCTTAAAAGTTGTTGAAATTTCGATTATTTATTATTTCTAGAAGGCTTGTTGTTCAATAATATTGTACATTAGGATTTGTAAAACAATAGTAAATAAAAGAGAAGTTTAAAAGGAGTATTTTATTTTCTATTGTCTCAGTTTGAATCTATAATATTAGTGCACACAAACTTTGGATTCAGAACAAGAGGTTGGCGGTGAAACGCGGAAAGTAATCTTCGATTGGTTTTCTATGGCTGATTCTGAAAAGATATGCTTAGGGACGAAAATTTACAAATTTTATAAAAAACTGCAGTTTCTAGTATTACTGAAAGAGAATATCAATAACAATGATAATCAATTTTTTAAGGAATTACTTTTGTCAACATCAATTAGGTTATACCTCGCTTTTATTGAAAATTGGACAAAAAGTAAATTTTTTTTCTAAAACAACGACTCTCTAACTCTATTATAAGGAGCCTCGGTGGCACAGACGATAGCGCGTCAGGGTTCCGTCCAGCAGGACTGAGGTTCGATCCCTGAGCCGGTACCAATGGAAATTTTTCGGTGTACCTCAACCGGCGCTCCGGTGGTACGGAACCCACATTGAGCTCTAGGTGCCCTCTAAAGAGGCTTGTTACGTACCAAGATGTAGGCTCAATGTCGATGGGACTAGCCTCGGGGGTCGCAGTCGATTTTTAGAAGACTCGAAAAATGAGTCAGCGATCTCTTTGCGCTTGAAGCTCCTACGGAGGACTCTTGTTCGGCGGTCACTGGCCAATTTCAAATAAGGAACACACACACACAGAAACTCTCATAATACACCAGGGCAGTACTTCGAATCTGTGCATCTAACTGATGACCTCAGAGGGATTGCACCGTCCACCCTAACCTGCCAGGGAGATTGCCGAATGGGAGAGTGGGTGGGGACCACTTGGCCACAAACAAGTAGGACGTCATTTTACTGTCCGATAGGTAAGCCTGGCACCTGAGAGGTATATTCTCAGAACGTTGAAACAACGCACCCACCGAGATCCAAAAACACTCGGCGAAGATGGCCGCATTCGGAGTAGTGCCTTGAGATAAACACGGGCGTGACACAATAGGCTTTATAGCTTGAGCGCCAGAGGTGAGACCTCACGGACCCCCCGCCTACATCGAAACCAACCAATTTCGGAGCCATTCTCATGCATTCGGAATCAAAATTAGGTACTTTGTGCCGCTTTGTAGACTGCTCGAAGCGAGTAGAATTTTTAGTGCACTTCTTCAAAAAAAGCATTGTTCGACACTCATCCACTTTATTGATGGACAAGAGATAATCGGCTGCTGTAGAAGAAACAGCTTTGCCTGTTGTGAATTGAATTGAATTATTGGAATCAAATTGCGAGTCGAACGGTTTAATGTTTTTTCTGAAACACTTAACAATGTCTTGCACTGCTCTTCTGTCCTTTTCAATTCTTTTTTCAGGCCTGAAAAAATAATTGAAAGACTCCATTCTTGAGGCTCAACAGAATCTGTTATCATAACTTTTAAATCATTCACAAATGTTCCCCGACTAATTGCATGCTCTGCAATTAATCTTCCAAAATGCGAAGTCTGCCATACCTCAGACATTTCGGGGTAAATTTTTTCACATCTATTCAAATGTTTGGTGTCAATAAAAGAATTTACTAAAACTCCAGTTTGAACATCCGATTAAATTGAAATATCTACTATGCCGCAAGTTTCATATTTCTTTAAAAGTTGCGAAATGCAAATAAAACGTACCTAAATCAATAAAGACATTATCAAATCTGGGAGCTTCAGCGTCTCGAATGTCCATAGCCATTTTGGCGATTGCTAAATGTACGTTACAATTATTTCAGACTGCCGGAATTCATTCGCCATTTTTGAAAGTTGCAGTAAAGTTTAATTAGGCACAGAATAGGAAATAGGCGACTAATTGATCTGAGGAAAATTCTTTTCCGATCCTCATCCCTAGATGAAAAATCTTCTGGCAGTCTGTTGCTGAATCTGGACCAGATCTGGCGTCGACTGGGCCATCTCATTTAACAGTCTAGTCTGGCACTAGTCATCCTTCAAAGAAAAAAATTTTTAAGTCTCAATCAGTCGAATTTTTTTTACCTTTTTTAAAAATTGGAAAATTGATTTTTGAAAAGAAATTGTAATATTTGGTGATATAGTGGTGGTATGCGCAGTTTATAAGCTTCGGCGGTTAGGGTTTGATTCTCTGAGCTTGCGAAAATTTTGCGAATGAATGTTTTTAGCGTTGTATTCAATATATAAGTTTGTCTGTTGCACCATTTATAAGCTCAAATAACTTGACCAAATTTCTCTATCTTTTTATTGCACAAAAGATAATTCCTCACTACAAGAATTAAAACAATATGAAAAATAATTTTTTTTTTTACTTTAATAATAATAGAGGTTCCATGAGTGATAGATCTTGTAGGTGTAAGCAACTATAAGATAAAGAATATTTGTCCCTCCATTCAATCGTAAGAAGCTATAAAAGGAGCCGCTTTCCACTAAATTCTTCCTCTCCGGAATTAGTCTTGAGTTCGCTATCGTTATTTATACACGCATCTAAAAGAATGAACATAGTTATTCTATTATTTGCCTGGATGTCTTGGCGTTTTACAAGTGAGTGTACCTAACTTTATAATATCATTAAGGAGCACTTCATATTTTGAAGTTATAGTACATAATTCATAATCAAACAGCTTGTATTCAAAGAATTTTTTTTATTTAAATTTTTATTCAGTGCCACGTGGCGCGATTCAAATCTTGTAACATATGGAAACAAAAAGGTAATAAGTACACATTGAATCAAGAGGCGCTGGGGAGGGCAGGGGGTTTGACCAATATTGTTTCTGTGATCATGCAACCATGAGTAACAGGGGTAACAGCATGAGTACGAGGGGTGCATACCCGCCTTCCAAGAGTACTTGGAAAGAGTGGCATTAACGTACATTATTTCTGTCATCAGTGACAGGGATGCGTTTCGCCCTGAAGAGACATTGGGAATGGCTGAGAGTTTAACCAAAATAAATTTTTGCCCGATGGACGTTGAAGAGGGGTAGTGGTTCGACCAGCATTATTTGTGTGATCAGTAACAAGTGTGCATCCTTGCCCCCCAAATGACGTTGGAGAGTTGTAGGGGTTCAACCAACATTATCCATGTGATCAGTAATAAGCGTGCATTCCCGTTTCCTAAGAGAAGTTGAAAAGAGCAGGGGGTTTGACAAAAATGAAGTTCTGTGATCAGTAACAGGGGTGTATTCGCAACCCTCAAAAGACTTTGGAAAGTTGTGAGGGTCCGACCGACACTATCTCTATGGTGTCAAGATCCTCTGAACTTTTCAAAGTTCATCGAATTCTCCGTATACTCTGAGTTCCGTAAATTCTAAACATTTTTTGAACTAGTCTAAATGTCACTGAACATAATCGACCACTTGTATAAATACAACTTCCGCTATCTGTAAAGGAATTTGCAAATAGGATTCCTTATACCCAAGTGCTCATCTACTTACCAAAAGTTATTTTTCAAGTGTACACGAATCTCACGAATATTTTTTTTACAGTAGTCTGCGCAGCGGATGACGATCCAGAGTCCTTCATGTTTGTTACTAGAAAAAAGGGATCTTATCATCCTTATGTTGCCCATCCTGAAGCCTGGGTCACTGTACACAAACAAATAGAAGACAAACTTGTACCTAATGATATTGTTAGAGGAGAATTGCGGGAACGTGTTCCTTTTGGAAAACCTCTTCCTGATCTACATAATTATTCATATGGCACCGCTCTTGTCAGGATCGATGATGAGAATATTTTCTTTGTACGTATGCGATTTGGCGATAAATATGTGGACCGTGGACACAATTGGGGTGATGCAACATACATCTGTACAATAAAAAACCCTATTCACGGTGTTTTGTCAGCAAGACTTCGGCTTCCAAGTAGAGAACATCCCTTGCGTCCAGGACACCCTCAAGTTCAATTCGTAAATCATAAGGACGTTTTTTTCGAGGGAGAGATAGCAGATTTTCGCGGTCACGTTGAAAGAATCGCATAAATCTAGCATGAATTGACCTTAAAAGTCGTTGTAATTTGTAAAAGAATAGTAAATAAAAGAGAAGTTTCAAAAGAGTATTTTATGTTTTATTCTTTCAGTTTGAACCTATAATATACATGTAAGTATACACGTATTTGCCGAAATTTTCCCTTATATTTTGCGAAAAACAAAAATAAGAACAAATTTCAAACGAATTGGTGCACACAAACTTTGGATTTAGAACAAGAAGTTGGTAGTGAAATTCGGAAAGTAATCTTCGATTTGTTTTCCTTATTTCCATTTTCGCCTCTATCTTCTTCTTTAATCTCTGATATTGCACACACTTTTTAAGCCGTTATTGAAAGCGTTCTTCACTTTGATGATATTAATTTCTTTTTTATATTTCTTCCTCTTTCCTTTCTCCTTTTTCCTTGCATGATTCCCTGTATTCAATTCTTCCATTTTTATCTTGCGTCTGATGCCTTCCTTTTTCTCCCTTAGATTTACTGCTAATTATTTCCTTCTCTTTTTTCTTTTTGCTTCGATAATTCCCTTTATACGTTTCTGATTCAAACATATTTCAACCTATCCCCTTTTCCTATCTTCCTGTCCTTACATGCTTTTCTAACTTTTTTCTTCTTGAATTCACCGGCCCACCAAATTTTTGTCCAATTTTTATCCCTCCCCTTTTTATTTCCGTATAATTCATTGTCTTCGCTTCCTTTACTTTTTACTTTTCCTTTCAGTTCATCCCAAACTTCATTCCACTTCAATATCTCAAATGCGACTTTTTCTGTCTTTTCTGCGTTTTTCTTTCTGCTTTCTCAGTTTAATTTTACTTTTCAGCCTTATCTCTGATGTTTAATAATCAGCATTTTTTCCTGAGCGCAAGGTTGTTGGCGATGTAGAAATTGTGTTTGGCTATGTAGCAATATATGAGTCATCAGCTAACATAGGTTGCTTAATCCTTTCGTATTATGCAAAGGATACTTAATTTACTCGACAATGACTTCTCTATCGTTATCTCTACTCGTACATAGAAACATGAAGGTCGTCATGCCATTTTTTGCCTGCGTGGCTTTGCTCAATTTCAAAAGTAAGTATACATAGAATTATATTATAAACGAGAAATATTCCGATTTCCAAAACACAATTCAAAAAAGATAAATCAAAATTGTTTATGGAAGAAATTTTGCAATAAAAATTTTGATTTAGTGCCACGTTGCTGATTAAAAATTTTGTAACATATGGAAATAAAAAATAAAGATTAACGCGATGCTTTATTTTATTTATAGGTGGTTGTATCACCATTTTTCAGCAACATTAATTTGAACATTTTTCAGTGTGGCCCTCGAAGCAAAGGCTTGCATTTCAATTTTTAGTCAACCATGTGATAAAGGGAACTTAAGATTGTTCGAAACGCTTTTGGCGTCTGAACTTCATGATCATATTAAACTTTAATTCTAGACTTAGGGAAATTCACCTCACAGTAGACAATGCGTCCACTGTAGCTATTGATTATTTGAAAGAACAAATATAACTGAAATAATTATTTATAATTTATATTCCAATCAATAATCCAATCTTGTAACATATGGGAAGAAAAATATGATGGTTAAAGAGATGCTTTATTAAGATAGGTTTCGCGATTGATACTATCTGGATTTGTACATTATTTTCAAATATTTGCATTTCAATCGATTTATTTGAATTCTTGAATTACTCTGAATATTCCAAAATTTCATAAATTCTCCGAAACCCTTAATTCCGGAATGTCTAAGAATTTCCTGAGAGAGTCTCAATTCCACTGAATTTTCCCAATTCTTATAAATTCTCTGGAATCATCTGAATTGCACGAATACCTTGATTTTCATGAATTTGATGAGTGGAATTTCTAGAACTCAAGGAATATCTTAAGTTTGTGGAATTTCTTGAATTCGTGGAATTTGTCTGATTTGCGGCAAGTGTGCCCGTAATGGAACATGCAATCAGAAATCCCCCTGTCTAAGTGCTTATCTACTCACTAACAATTATTTTTTCAGTGTACACAAACTTCTTTTTTTTCACAGCGGTCAGATCATCGGATAATCAGCATGACCTTGCACACGTAAATGCTCTCAATACTGGAAATTTGAATCCTTTTGATATTCCCCATGGAAGCACCATAGTTATACAAAAACTGATAGAAGGCAAGCCGGTATCTAACGATGTTGTTACAGGAACTTTGGAACGTATCACAGGAGATCTTCCTTCACTAGAGAATTCTTTATTTGGCATTGCTGTTGTTCTGGTCGATAATGTCCACCTTTTCTTTGGGCGTCTGGGAGCCGGCTTTAGATATGAGGACCATGAGATTAATTATGGTTCTGCAACATACCGCTGTTCGATACACAGACGACTGGACTTCGCTTTGGGAGCACTACTTGTACGCCAAACTCGAGAGAGTCACTGGCGTGAAGGAGTCCCACGCATTTTATTTGTGAATCATCGTAACATTTCTTTCGTGGGAGAATTAAAATAAGCAGATTTTGGTTTCCCGTAGGGATCTACGATTCTTTCAAATCCTATAAGCGCTCTTGAATCGGATTTCTGAAAGGGTTGTTGTACAATAATGTTTCACATTGAAATTTGTAATTGATAATGAATAAAAGACCACTTTCAGAAAAGTAAATTTTACTAGGATTTGTACCTCATTTTACAATCATCAAAATACAGTTGCACCTCAGTATAAGAATTGCACTTTTATTTCCTAAAAGGCTTGAGATAGTGAATGAATTAATAAACATTCAGATGCCAGAATCTCTTTTTCTAAACATCATGATTTCCTATAAGATGATGAATCAATGAAGAAATGTTAGCTCAATGTGAATAGATTGGTGGAATTTAAAGGCTATCAATCGCGTGTTGATGATGGTCTTCGTAATCTATTCATCATCAATACGACTCACCAAAAACGACAAGTAAGAGATTCGTTACCTAAACCAACTGAAGAGCCTTCTTCAGTACTAGGAATGCATGTTCTTGTGCTGAACACTTTGACCTTGAAAGGTTTTCAGAATAACAAGAGGTTCCATCGGAGCCCATACTGACGTCTGTAGAACAGCAGTGTGGGGATTTCTTCGTGTCAACTCATTCACGCACTCCTGAAAGACGATATGTTGTTCGTCTTCATATGAAGCAAGACCTGCAAGATTTGCCCATTCTTTTTATCCAGCCTTCCGGATGCTTCAGCGCATGGAATGTCGTCGCGCGAGCGACGCTTCCTTCTTCAGAGCCTAGGAGGAGTTTCTTGAGGAATACGAAATCTTGGGCCTGATGGTGCCACATACTGAGTCTTCTATTTGTAGTGACTCTTCTTGCTCTTTCAACCTTCCACATCACGGGGTATTGCGTGAATCAAGCACTACTACTAATCTGAGCGTCGTCTTCAATGGATATCAGAAAACTGAAGCTTGAATACCGTTCAGTGAATGAGACGATGAGGATCTGCAAACGATCCTGTGGAGAAATTAGTCAAATGATTTGGTTTAAACATTTCGTCTCACCATGGTTACTTACGGTTTGTCTTGTGCTTCTTTTCATGTAGTCCGTTAGATTCAATAACTTTCCCTTGATAAGGGTGAAAATTATTCAAAAGCAGCTGAATTTGTAGATCAAAAGACTTCGCTATCACAGGTGCAGATAACTGGTAGATGACAATTTCTTTACAAAATCAATAACATCGACTTTTCACAGCGGGCGGCTTTCAACTTCGCAAGTGGATGTTCAGTGATTCTGATCTGGAAGAGAAAATTCCAGACGAACTTCGAGCTGCGTGTCAGCCTTTGTCCTTAGACTCCCAGCAATCGTTTCATATGCTGGGCTCTCTTGGAATCCTCAACAAGATGTGATAACTTTCGACGTCAAGTTAACAACCTGTCTGGATGTCATCACTAAACGGACAGTTTTGAGTCACATAGCTCAGCTGTTCGATCTTCTAGGATGGTTGAGTCCCAATGTAATAACAGCTAAGACTCTTATTCAATTTTTCTGGCTTTTGAAGAGCTCCTGGGATGATCATCTTTCTAAAAATTGTCGGCAACGCTAACTCGCGTATCGAGCCGGTATTCGCAACATATTCTCGATTGAAATGACTCGTTGGATAAAATTCAGTTCACCTTCTGGTTCGTCTGAAGCGCATCAATTCTCATATGCTTCGGAGAGAGCCTGCGCCGCACCAGCTTATCTCCTTTTGAACTCTGATTTTGATACGAAGCCAGTTACGCTATTGATTTCGAAGACTCAGGTTGCTCTCTTAAAACCGACTACTATTATTATTATTATCTACCATGCTTAAAACTGTGTGGAATAGTGTTTCTGGTTTGACTTATGCATCACATTCAGCAGACACTTTTCTTACATGTTCCCATTCATCTATGGTGTTAGTCAAAAGTCACACTGGCCTGGATTCAGGGACAACTCACAAACATCTCACAAACTGCAGAACCTTCATAGCTAATAAAGTTTCCAGAATCCAAACCACACTACCATCAGCAAATTGGCATCAAGTTTCAAACGAGTTCCATCATCAGTTAATCCTGAAGTAAATTTTGAAGGGCGTATATCAAACGTTCATACTTCTAGCTTTTTTACAGCTATGTGGGTGCTTCTCCATCGCTAATCTTCTTTGGATGAACTTCTACGAGCGAGATCCTGAATACAACGATTTATCCAACATTATTTTCAGCAATCGTGTCAAAGTCATCATACCGTTCATCTTTAGAACTCAAGTAAGCTCGACTAGGTTGGATTTGACATGAACAGCAATTCTATTTTGAAGCAGACATTAATGTTCTATCATCAGAAAGGTTTCTTCCTCTCAAAAGCAAGTTAGGTCGTTCAACAACTTATTTAAATTCCCAAAAACTACTTCGTATAGAAAGTAGGTTGTAGAATTCGGCTTTAGATCCTGATGAGAAACATTCTCTCATCAAAAGCTCTGAATCAAGGCTGACCACTCTTCTAATTGATCATCATCATCGCCGTTGTCTTCACGGTGGTGTCGTAAGCGATCTGTTATAAGGCCTTTATCCACCGATGCCTACCATACCTACGACATCCAGCTGTGAAGCCTCAATAATCGATGGCAGACCTTCCAGCAATTCGCTCTACTCTTAGTCGACCGTTTCTACATACTGGCGTCGATTATGCTGGACCCGTTTACTTGCGAATAACTGAGGGTCGTGGTTATCGATCATATTAGGGCACATCGCAGTCTTCGTTTCCTGTTTTACTCGAGCTGTTCATTTGGAAGCTGTCACGGGCTATACAGCTGATGCCTTTCCAGCTGTCTGTTAAAGATTCATTTTTTGACGTGAAATATGATCTACCTTGACCAGCGATCAATCAGAACCAGAATAATGCCTAGGGCCCAGTATATCCACGGCCACATAAATTATGGCCATTATCGGGAAACTCATAACGTGCTGAAATAAAAAATTATCTAGTGAAGAAAGATTCATTATTCTACTACGTTCGAAAATTCCTTCAACAACATCCTCAGATACATCTCAGCTATTTTTCATTTTTTGTATAACAAAAGTGTTGCCATATCCGAGCCGTCTGTGGATATACTGACCATCTTCATAATGCTGGTTTTGCAAGATACAACTGTTTTATAAAAAGTCGAACAGACGTTAGTTTAGAAACATCACTCGTGCCTTTGACTTCATCATCGAGAAAAACCTCAGTGTTTTGGAATACAATATTATCTAATGAAGGAGGAGATACTGCTGTCTTATGCCCTCATTATACCTGAGGTAGAATGCAGATTTATCACAACCGAGGAGGTTGAAAAGTATTAAGAGACATGAAAAACTATTTCGCTTCGGGACCAGATGGTATCAAGACTTTCTGGTGGAAGAAGTTTCCTTCAGCCCATCAGCATCTGACGAGCATTATCACGTCATATCTAAAGTCGGAAAAGCCTATTCTGGAGTGGTTGGTGGAAGGGCGCATAGTACTCTTTCTGAAAAAGTGCAACTTAGCTGACCAAATAATTATGGGCCAATCACTTCTCTGGACGCACTGCATAAGATCTTCACAGCTATCCTAAATAATTGACTTGTTCGGACGATTGGACCTGTGTGGTGAGAAATGTATGAACAATGCCGCTCAAAGTAGGCGTAGCAACATGGTGGTAGAACCTACTCATCGATAGATATGTCTGCAAAGATGAAACCTCTCACCAACGCTTCCCATCGATGGCCTGGATTGATTACCCAAAAGCTTTTGATTCAACCTTCCATAGACATAACGTCTGTCTGTTGGAAAGCCTGAATCGCGTGACAACTAACATCGTCGCCTTTTAGATAGTTGTCTTTCAGAGCGATACCAGGCGCCCATTCCTCTTTGCCGCACATTATTGCCACTATCACTCGCACTCCGCAATTCCGAAGGATACTCCTGCGGCAAAGCTGGGATTTGAGAACACAAGGTCACTCATATATTTTACATGGATAATCTCAAGATCTCTGCTATAAATGAAGAGCAGCTACGCCTATCTCTATGGATTGTCGAAGAATACACTCAGAAGATTGGAATGGAATGTGGGTGAAAAATGCTTCAAGGTTTATTTGAAGCGAGAGGAACCTAATGACATCCCTGAAGACCCTGAGCTCGTAGACAGAAGCGCTATACACCTTAGAGCTAGAGAGGTCTATGCGTACCTGCATGCGTCACAGAGCCATATTTAGGATGTGGAGTCTATAAAGGATACTCTTCAAAGCCGATCCAAACGTCTCATCCGGCAGATTTGGTCTTCCAAACTATCGACGAGGAACAAAGTATCTGCAACGAACGTGCTTGCCGTGCCAGTAGTACTCTATTCACTTGGAGTGGTTTAATGGATCAATAACGAGCTCAGATCCTTCGATATCGGGTCTCGATAGGTTATGCACATGAACAAATCATGCACTCAAGTCTTCTCTTCTACGACTCTACATCTCACGCCGTCAATGTGGTCTCGGAATACTGAAACTTGAATGTCTTCACAACATGATTATTCCGGTTGCTGCGCATATTGTCGAAAATGGAAGAGACCCTCTCAAGGGATGGTCAGAAAGCACGAGGAAGTGGGCAGAGGAGCGTTTCTGTACAAAGAAGCGGAAGAGGCAGCTGAAGCAATCGGCCTTGACTTCAATATCAGGGGTTTGGAAAATGCATCAAATCTTATCCATCTCGAGTACATACTACTGAAGGACTGTATTAGGAAAGCACAGCAGAAAAACTCCCAAAAACCGCTTCTCGGCAAGAGGATGCACGGCATCTTCCACAAAAATGTAGAGGATCAGTCGATGTCGTATGAGCCAACGTTTGCTTTCCTGAAATCACCCGGATTGAAGTCGGGCACGGTAGATTTCATTTTGGTATGGCAAGACGGTGTCGTTCCCACTATAGCATAACGTCGCCCCATTTTAAGCCAAGACATTCCCGATGATAGCTGCAGAGCATTTCATGCACACACTGAGCACCTAGGACACATACTGTCTAGTTCTCTAACTCATGGGGGAAAGACTTAGATCCAAACACACAATGCGGCGCTAAGAGTGCTTTATCATTATCTCTGTTACTCTCACGGCATTAGCCTTAATACCAATCCGCTAAACGCTCATAGGGAGATAGAGTCAAATAGTACCATTGCTGTATTGGCCAGTAACGTAACACAATAATCCCACTAACTTTGTCGGGCACAATTTTTCTTAATTTTGGCAAAATTACAGCAGAAGCAGGAGAAGCATTCTCCGTGGGATTCTGAAGGCATCCGCAACTTTGCTTCAGGGTCTGGGAAGCTTGTGCAATAAATCTTACATGTTCTGTTGAGCCGTGATGCAAATAGATCAATAAAATCAGGACCAAAATTCTTAATAATCTTTTTAAAAAATTCGTCAGACAGTTCCCATTCCGTATAAATATTTATGATCCTAGAGGCTTCGTCTGCTTCTGCATTTTGTTTTGAAGCGACTTATGATGATATCAACCAAATTTCTTGCTTTTCGCACCATTGGAAGAAATGCAGTCAAGAGCTCTACGTCATTGATGTGGCATTGATGAATTGCTTTTTTCATCAAGAGGTCCATAATATCATTATGTGTAGAATTCATCTCCTCTCGTGCACGGGCTATCTCCATGGAGGACTCAATTGGCATGGAGTGAATCTAAACTGGATTTTATATCCTTTTATCACATTCAATATAGCGCTATCTCCTGTGATGACTTTCCAAATATGGTGATAACTTCTAAGCCTACCAGCTGGCTCACTCACTTCTGATAAGTTCTTCTTGGCTGGTTGAGGGTAAGCTTGATTCAGTCATCCTGGGATTTTCCGAGATCCTTGAAACTGTCCTCTATTCGACGAAAATCTCGAGTTGTACTGAGGTTTCAAAGTCATGTGGAGGAAGTTGTCCACCTAGAGGGGATTTGCAAATGCACCTGTCGCGTTTCCCTGGGTACGAGATGTCGCTTTTTTAACCACTGATTTTTCCGGAAGGTTCAATTTTCGCACACGCTTTTTCAATTTGTTGAGCCTCTTTCTCCTGCTCTGAAAATTTGGAACCATACAGCCATTCGTCAGAAGTATCCGCTTCTAGCTTGGCTCAATCGTCTTCTTCACTAAAGGGGTAATAAACGATTTTTTACAAGTAGATTGTTGGTGGGAAATTTCTGATAGCAAGCAGCCAGCATCGCCCAAGCGTTCAAGAAGCTACAAGCGATCGATCCCTTCTTCTGAACCATCCAAAAGCCTCGAGATCGCAGAGCCAATCGACGTCAGAGCTGTCCCGACACAATTTCGTGTCGATATGAAATGCCGGTTTCTTGTCACACCTATTTCCGAGATCTTAGGTGTAATCTCTAGCTTCACCTTGAGAGCTTCAATCCGAAAAGTGCCTCCTCTTGAATATTTGTCAAGAACCTACTTCCTTGATTCTTCCTTGAGACCCTTTTTCACTATAATTTCCCAAATAGGTTCCAGCTGAGCATGTAGGTCACCTGGCACGTCTGCAGATACGTAAGGGTTCAAATAAAACTTCCAAAATTTCTGAATTAGCACAGGAATCATCTTCTTTTTTTGTAGCTTCTGTCTTTTTTCCCAGAAGTTAATTTTTTTTATTTTTGATCGTTTTTTCGTAATTGAAAAAAATGTACTCGTCCTATCTCAAAATAATTAATCACAAATTTGTAGATCCTTTTTGGATAAACAACTTTTGTTTATTAACTTTTTTCCCGTACCTTGCGTCGTTTTTCCAAGATAATTCTTATTTTTATTTTTAACGATATTTTTCACGATCGAGAAGCGAAATTTGTAGATCTTTTTTAGAAGCACAATTTTTGTCAAATCATCTTTCGAAAATTTATTCCCAAAGTCACCAAACTGAGCAAGTTTGAAATTCCAAAATTCCAAAATTAGGATAATATGCGGATAATATTAAGGATAATATGCAATTCAGAATAAGTTCGATTTAAACTATTTCCAAATATTGAGTTGAATTCTTCTTATATTAATCAAGCAGGTTACCAATTGTAACGTCTAGAATATTTCATTATAATTTTCAAATAGTTCAGTTTGATACATTTATCATCATTTATCATTTGTGGATTTTCTGTTTGAACTATTGGTTTTTATAAATGTTTTCAAGTCAAAATATACAATTTCGAATGTTGATAATTTCAGAAGGTATTGTAACTTTCAAAAATAAAGGATATTAGGATTAGGCATTTTTGTTTTATCATGCTTCTTCCAATGTTCAGTATAGCAGGATCGATTTTTCAGGTAAAATTATTCTTTTCCAGAGGTAGACTTAACTAAAAACAATGTTTTCGTTGAATGAAAGACAACTTATTCAAGAGATTAACATAAGATTCTTTATTATTCTACGTGAAATGAAATACAATTTCCAGTTTCTTTAATATTCAAAATTAAAGACAGGTTCTTCAAATTTTGGAAATTTACAATCATTTTTAGGAAGTAGAGTTAAGGATAAACAATGGTTATTAAGCAAAGTAAATAATAAACACAACTTATAACAAGTTTCTTGTAAGGTGCCGAGACGCCAAACACTGGCGCGTCGCCACCATTATGTATTTCCAATTATTTTGAGAGTCTGGAAATTCTCAGAGACCCGAAATCTCAATTCTCACAATTGAAGAATAATGAAAATTTCTTCAGAAGAAATGTAAATTCTTTTGAATTTTTTATAGAAAAAATTTCTTATTATTTTGCGGTGTTTTTGATTTACTATTGCTTTAGCAATTTTAATGCTAATAATATTAATAATAATGATAAGAATAAATGATAATATATTGGAATAATATAATATATAATAATAATTTTGAATAATCGTCTGAGAAGCCTTTCGAAAATCATAATAAATTGATATTTCAACAACATTTTAGGTCCAATTCAAGATCATTTAAAGGGTTGACCTTTCTGAATGAATCAAACATCTACTTTTTAAGGAAACCAAAAGCTGCTGTGTTTAACAATCCCTTATAAGCAACGTTTTGATGATTTACGAACCTGATGTGTGGAAGTGCTTCATTTACTTCTTTATACTCAAGTATTGATTCTAAACCTACTTTTCTTTTTCTGTGTAGAACAAAGGTGTATGATGTGTCTGCACCACGATTATTCGAATGGTCGACATATGTAGGGGCCTGATCGAGACGCGCAAAAAAACGATCGATCCCCTTGATTACAATGACAGCGTACCCATTTGGAATATCATGCAGTGGAAGATGACCATTTATAACAGGTTGGAAAGCTCCTGTGACAATATCGTCATTTAAAGGGTATCCTCTACGCATCTTATGTATAACAACTTGGTTAACTGAAGGGATTTCAAGATTATCAAAATCTTCAGGCTCAGAAACAGATGGGGTCACATGTTGATAATTGTTACGGAATGCACCAACTGTAAACAAAAAAATTTATGAAATTTTTGAACATTGAAAAAGACAACTATTATTAAGTAGATAAGCACTTAGCAGGGGGATTTCTGCTTGCATATTCCGTTACGAACACAGTTGCAGAAGTTTTGAATTATGCAGGGGGTATATTAGGTACTTTTCTCACTTCATTTTCGCTTTTAACAAACTGAAAGACAATTGAAAAGAACTTTAGATAAATCATTGAAAACTCCTTCCCCTAATACGTTTTCCCTGTCTTTTAAAAAAACTCCTCACGAACTACTTTGTCTCTTCTCCTACGCTTCTTCCCCTATGTAAGAAGATTGTGGGTTTTTCAAGATATTCTTACACGCAAATTTCAAACCTCAATCTCGAAGTCTGAGCTTTTTAATTCCATACGTCTATCATTTCGTGACCACAAATACCATAAACTCCATAATGCAGAAGTCCCATAAGACTTGAGGCAAGATTAGAGTTCCAGTCACTTAAGGCAAGATCAGAGTTCTAGCCACTTGAAGCAAGATCTATTGGTGATCCAGCCACTCAAGGCAAGAACTTGTGATGATCCAGACACTGAAAGCAAGATCAGGTGGAGATCCAGGAACTTAAGGCAGGATCTAGTGGTAATACAGTCACTTAAGGCAAGAACAGTCTCAGTTCCAGACACTTGAGGCAAGATCAGTCAGTTCCTGCCACTTCAGGCAAGATCAGAGTTCCAACCAATTAAGGAAAAATCAGAGTTCTAGCTACTGTAGGCAAGATGTACTGGTGAGTCAGTTACTTAAGGCTAGATTAGTCTGACTTCCAAACGCTTAAGGCAATATTAGAGTTCTAGCCACTCAAGGAAAGATCTAGTGGTGATTCAGCCACTGAACGCAAGATCTAGTGGTGATCCAGAAACTAAGGGCACTTGAAGCAAGATCGGACTGAGTTCCAGCCACCTAAGACAATATCAGTCAGTTCCTGCCACTTGAGGTAAGATCATAGTTCTACCCAATTAAGGAAAAATCAGAGTTCTAGCTACTGTAGGCAAGATCAGT
>CAKNXH010000306.1:189283-200450 GCA_932178445.1 Andricus quercusramuli | reverse complement strand
GGCAAGATCTAGTGATGATCCAGAAACTTAAGGCAAGATCTAGTGGTGATACAGCCACTTAAAGTAAGATCCAGGGGTGATCCGGACACTTAAGGCAAGAACTAGCGGTGATCCAGAAACTTGAGGCAAGATCCAGTGGTAATACAGTCACTTGAGGCGAAATCAGTCTGAGTTCCAGACACTCAAAGCAATATTAGAGTTCTAGCGACTCAAGGCGAGATCTAGTGGTGATCCAGCCACTTAAGGCAAGAACTAGTGGTGATCCAGAAACTTAGGGCAAGATCCAGTGGAAATACACTCACTTAAGGCAGGATCAGTCTGCGTTCCAGACACCTAAGGCAAGATCAGTCAGTTCCTGCCACTTCAGGCAAGATGAGAGTTCCAACCAATTAAGGAAAAATCAGAGTTCGAGCTACTGTGGGCAAGATCTAGTGGTGATACAGCCACTTAAAGCAATATCTAGTGGTGGTTCATTCACTCAAAGCAAGCTCTTGTGGTGATGCTACTTAAGGCAAGATCAGTCTGAGTTTCAGCCCCTTAAGGCAAGATCTGATTTCCAACCAATTAAGGAAAGCTCGGAATTCTAGCTACTCAAGGCGAAATCTAGTGGCGATCCAGCCATTCGAGGCAAGATCTAGTGGTGATCAAAACACTAACCACTTAAGGCAAGATCTAGTGGTGATTGAGCCACTTAAGGCAAGACTTAAAGTGATCCAGTCACTCAAGGCAAGCTCTTGTGGTGATACAGCCACTTAAGGCAAGATCAGTCTGAGTTTCAGCCCCTTAAGGAAAGATCTGACTTCCAACCAATTAAGGAAAGCTCGGAATCCTAGCTACTCAAGGTGACATCTAGTGGCGATCCAGCCATTCAAGGCAAGAACTAGTGGTGATCCAGACACTTGAGGCAAGATCAGTCAGTTCCTGCCACTTCAGGCACGATGAGAGTTCCAACCAATTAAGGAAAAATCAGAGTTCGAGCTACTGTGGGCAAGATCTAGTGGTGATACAGCCACTTAAGGCAAGATCTAGTGGTGGTACATTCACTCAAAGCAAGCTCTTGTGGTGATGCTACTTAAGGCAAGATCAGTCTGAGTTTCAGCCCCTTAAGGCAAGATCTGACTTCCAACCAATTAAGGATAGCTCGGAATTCTAGCTACTCAAGGTGACATCTAGTGGCGATCCAGCCATTCAAGGCAAGAACTAGTGGTGATCCAGACACTTGAGGCAAGATCTGGTGGTGATCCAGAAACTAAAGGCAAGATCTAGTTGCAATACAATCACTTTAAGCAAGATCAGTCTGAGTTCCAGCCACTTAAGACTTTTATCAGTCAGTTCCTGCCACTTCAGGCAAGATCAGAGTTCCAACCAATTAAGGAAAGCTCGGAATTCTAGCTACTCAAGCCTACTCAAAATGAAGTGACTTTATTCACCCTATAAAATTCGAAGCAAAGATAATTTTCCGGCAAAGTCGTAATAGAGGCCAAAAATCGAAGTTGGTATTTTTGAAGAGCCCGAAAATCAGAAACTCTATTGACACTGTGAAATTCTCAAAAAGATTATTTTTTGACAAAGTCATATCTACCACGTGTGAAAGGGTCGCTTTTTGACGTTAGGACCAACTTTGATTTTTGGGCTCCAACCAACCCTTCACATTAAAAACAACCCCTTGATACCATGTATATATGACTTTGTCAAAAAATAATCACTTTAAGAATTTAACAGTGTAAATAGGATCTCTGATTTTTGGGTTCGTCAAAACCACCAAGACCGATTTCTGAGCTCCAACGCTTAAGGTTAAAAAACAACCCCTTTATGCCACGCAGATGTGACTTTGTCAAAAAATAATCTTTTATAGAATTTTACATTATAAATAGAAACTGTGATTTCTTCGCTAGTCAGAAATACCAAGAATGATTTTTTGGCTCCAACCCTTAACGTTGAAAAACAACCCCTTGGTACCAGATAGTTATGACTTTGTCAAAAAATTATCTTTTTAAGAACATCAAAGCATGATTATAGTCTCTGATTTTTGGGGTCTCTAAAAATACGAACACTGATTTTCGGGCTCCGACCCTTAACGTTTAAAAACAACCCCTTGATACCATGCAGATATGACTTTGTGAAAAATTAATCTTACTCGGAACTTCACAGTATGAATAGAATTTTAATTTTTGGTTTCCTTCAAAATACTGAGAATGAGTTTTTTGGCGTCAACCCTTAACGTTAAAAAACCACCCCTTGGTACCACACAGATATGACTTTGTCAAAAAAAAATCTTTTTCAGAATTTTTCAGTGTACATAGAGTCTCTGATTTTTTGGCTCCTTGAGAATACTAACATTGAATTTTGGGCTCCAACCCACAAAGTTTAAAAACAGCCCCTTTCACCATGCAGATATGACATTCTCGAAAAATAATATTCTTTTTTTAACTTTACTGTGTAAACCGAGTCTCTGATTCCTAGGCTCTTGAAAAATACCAACAGAATTTTTGAGACTGCAACCCTTAACGTTAAAAAGCAACCCCTTGATACCACGCAGATATGACTTTCTAACAAAAAAATCTTTCTCAGAATTTTATTGTGAAAATAATGTGTCCGAAATTTGGGTCCTTGAAAATACCAAGAACGATCTTCAGGCTTCAACCCTTAACGTTCAAAAAGAACCCTTTTATACCATGCAGATGTAACTTTTTCGAAGAATAATCTTTTCCAGAATTTTTCTATGTAAATAGAGTCTCTGATTTTCAGGCTCTTCGAGAATACCAACAAAATTTTTTTGACTTCAACCCTTAACGTTGAAAAACAACCCCTTGGTACCACACAGATATGATTTTGTCAAAAAATAATATTTTTCAGAACTTCACAGTATGAATAGAATTCATGATTTTTGAGTTCCTAGAAAATACCGAGAATGAGTTTTTTGGCTTCAACCCTTAACGTTTAAAAACCACCCCTTGATACCACACAGATATGACTGTCAAAAAAAATCCTTTTCAGAATTGTTCAGTTTACAAAGAGTCTCTGATTTTTGGGCTCCTTGAAAATACCAACTTTGAATTTCGTGCTCCAACAAACCCTTCACATTAAAAACAACCCCTTGATACCATGTATATATGACTTTGTCAAAAAATTATCTTTTCAAGAATTTGACAGTGTAAATAGGATTTTTGATTTATGGGCTCGTCAAAACAACCAACATCGATTTTTGAGCTCCAACGCTCAAGGTTGAAAAACAACCCCTTTACGCCACTCAGATGTCACTTTGTCAAAAAATAATCTTTTTTAGAATTTTAAAGTATAAATAGAAACTCTGATTTCTGTGCTCCTCAAAAATATCAAGAATGATTTTTTGTCTGCAACCCTTAACGTTAAAAAACAACCCCTTGATACCAGATAGTTCTGAAATTGTCAAAAAATTATATTTTTAAGAATTTTACTGCGTAAATAGAGTCTTTAATTTTTGGGGTCTCTAAAAATACCACCACTGATTTTTGGGCTCCAACCCTTAAAGTTTCAACACAACCCCTTGATACCATGTAGATATGACTTTGTTAAAAAATAATCTTTTTAAGAATTTCACAGTATGAATAGAATTTCTAATTTTTGGGTTCCTTGAAAATACCGAGAATGAGTTCTTCGGCTCCAACCCTTAACGTTAAAAAACAACCCCTTGATACTATGTAGATATATCTTTGTCAAAAAATTATCTTTTTTAGAACTTCACACTATGAATAGAATTTTTAATTTTTCGGTTGCTTGAAAATACCGAGAATGAGTTTTTTGGCTCCAACCCTTAATTTTTAAAAACCACCCCTTGATACCAAAGCAGACATGGCTTTTTCAAAAAATAATATTTTTTAGAATTTTACAGTTTTTTAAATATAAATTTTATATTAAACAAAGTTATATAAAAGTAAAATCTGAGATTAGGATCAATTCAATATGTAATATTTATTTCTTCATTCCCATATGTTACAAGATTTGAATCCAACAAACTATCACTGACAAAAAATTATAATTAATGATTTTTTAAAAATTGTTTTTAATTATAAACTTAATGTCAAATAACGATGTGTAGAAGTAAAATTCAAGATTAAGAATTATTTAATATATGATTTTCTTTTTTTTTTGTTCCCATCTGTTACAAGATTTTAATCGGGCAATGTGGCACTAAATGAAAATTAGAAAAAAAGTCAATAAAAATGATGAATAATAAATTATTTGTATGAAAGTTAGATTTAAGGTTAATATTAATTTAATTAATTAATTAATTAATTAATTAATTAATTTAAATGTGTTGTGTTAATTTTTCATTTCCATATGTTACAGGATCCGGCGAGAATTCAATCTGGAAACGTGGCACTAATTGCAAATGAAAATTTTGTTGGAAAAATGTGTAATATAAATTTTTAATTATGAATTTTACATTAAAGAAAATTACATAAAAGTAAAATCTGGGATTAGGATCAATTCAATACCTAATCTTCATTTCTTCATTCCCATCTGTTACAAGATTTGAATCCAACAAACTATCACTGAATAAAAATTATAATTAATATTTTTTTTCTAAAGCCTTTTTAATTATAAATTTAATGTTGAACAATAGTGTATAGAAGTAAAATTTAAGATTAAGAATTATTTAAAATATAATTTTCTTTTTTTTTTGTTCCCATCTGTTACAAGATTTTATTCTGGCAATGTGGCACTGAATGAAAATTTTGATCAAAAAATATATTAAAATTTTTATTTTTATTTTTTAATTTCATTTCGAAAATGCGTAATATTTTTCATTAATAATATTATTTAAGGTATACTTACAAGTCAAATCAAGAAAAGCCAAGAAGACGAAGAATATAATGACGATGTCCATTGTTTCCAGATACAAGTAGAGATAACGATGGAGTACTCAAAAATGTATTTTTGAAAAGAATCCATTCGTGGAAGACGCTCGTTTTATAGAGCCCCTTTTCTATTAAATGGTGGGGTCGAAATTCTTGACCCAGTAATTTTTTTAAATCGCCTAGACATCCTACTTCCAGAACCTTCATAAATGTTTTCGAAAAAAATTTTGCTTTTCATATTTCCTGAATTGTCGGGGTATTAAAGTATCTTTTGTACATTGAAAATCATGCACCGTCGTAAAGCCAGATAAAAATTCAACTCGGTCAACTGACCCAAATATTACTTTGGTTTGAGAAATACATTTTTCAAAACACTTCCTCATACTGATAATTATATGATCACATAAATTGTTTAAACAATTTATTATTGTTTTTAGCAATTGTCTCTCAGAATGGAGACAGGAAGTCGCGATTTTCTCAAAAATTGTTTACTTGTTGTCCAATTTTCAATTAGAGAGATAAAATAGTTAATTAATTTTAACAAACATGATTGTTTACACAATTGATTATTATTTTTAATAATATATTTAAACAATGCTAGGAATTGCGGTTTTTCGGAAATTTCGAACTTTTTGGTTCACTTTTCACTTGAGATGAGTTGATTAATTCAATATGACGAAAATAATTGTTTAAACAAATTATTATTTTCTATAGCTATCTTCTCCTCTATTAATACTGGATAGTTGCAGTTTAAAAAAAAAAAAAAAAAATAGATTAATTTTTGTGTGGATTCGAACAAATTTCCGGGCGTCATTCCTAAAAATTCGGGGGAAAAAAATTGTACCACCTGATAGGGCAAACGCAAAAAATGACATTAAAAATAAAAAATAAAATTTTTGGAAAAACGACACAGGCTACAAAAAAAAATGAATTGACTAAAGTCGTTCACTCAAAAAAGATCTACAAATTCGTTACAACTAATTTTTTTATAAGATAAGTAGTTATCGTTTTATTAGTAAAAAATAAAATTGAAAATAAAAAATAAAAAATTTGTCATGGAATTTTTGTTGAAGTCAGGGAATTTTTTTGAGAGCGTGCTTTTTTCAAAATTATAATATAAAATTAAATAACATTGATTCTTTATTTGTAAAAGTAGCTTTATATTACCGTATTGAACTATTTTGTAGAATTTTTTTTTTCTTTTGGTTTTGAATTTGAGTATTCTATTTTTGGTTGAAAATTGATCCTTTTTAGTTGAAAAAGTAAGTATCATGGAATTCAAGGAATTCATGAAATTCATGAAATTCAAGGAATTCACAGAATTCATGGAATTCACAGAATTCATGGAATTCATAGAACTCACGGAATTCGTGAAATGCACGGAATTCGTGGAATTCATAGGATTCACGGAATTCATTGAATTCATAGAACTCACGGAATTCGTGGAATTCGTTGAATTCACGGAATTCATGAAATTCGCGGAATCCATAGGATTCACGGAATTCATGGAATTCATTGAATTCGTCAATTCGGGGAATTCACGGAATTCATGGAATTCTCGGAATTCATAGAATTCACGGAATTCATAGAATTCATGGAATTCACGGAATTCATGGAATTCATGGAATTTATAGAATTCCCGGAATTCATGGAATTCATGGAATTCACGGAAATCATGGAATTCACGGAATTCATAGAACTTGAGGAATTCATACAAATAAAGTTTAGACAGATAAGGGAGTGAAAAATTTTAAAAAATTTGCGGGGGAACTTACTTTTGGGGACTTATTCCTCCCTATAATATCTCCCGGAAATTTTTTTTAATGAAAGAAATTTTTGAGAGCATTTATTATTATTTATAACAATATTTTCTTAGAATAATGCTAGAACAAGTTAACAAAAATAATTATTTAAGCAATTAATTATTATTTATAACTTCCTTCTTTTAGAGTTTTGTAATCTTTTTTTTAGAAATTTATATTTTTGGTTGAAAATTTAACAATTTTTGTTAAAAATTCCATTATTTTTGTGAGAATTAAATTATTTTGTTATATTTATATTCTTTTGTCGAAAATTCAAGATTTTTTTTTTACAAATTCATCTTTTTGGATTGAAAATTCATCATACTTCGATGAAAATGAACTTTTTGTTTGGTTTGGAAATTTAACCATTTTTTAACACTATTTTGTTCAAAATTTGGTTTTGCTAGTTTTTGGCTAATTATGATTTTTTTGTAAGGTTTTTTATTATTATTTTATAAATAAAAAATAATTTATTCAAGGTAAGTTTTATTGAAATATTTCTTTTAATCATTCAAATTCTGTCCTTCAAAATAAAAGAATACTTAGAAATGATTCTTGTTGATGTTTATTTATAATTTTTGTATAACTAAAAAGTCAAAACGAAGCTGAAAATTAGAAAGAAAACCGCAAGCTTCTAGTAATATTCACTGGAAAAATTAGTGGAAGTGATAATAAATTATTTAAACAATTATTTTTGTTCACTTTGATTGATTATTACCTCACTCTAATTGAAAAGTAAACGAAAAGTGGAAAATTAAAAAAAAAAACTTTCTAGCATTATTTTAAGATAATCTAACTATAAAAAATAATAAATAGTTTAAACAATTCTTGTAACGGATAAAAAGTGGGAAAATTTAGTAAAGAAGAAACTAGTTCTCTAAGACGAATTAGAATATTATTTATAAAATATAATTCCTAAATATTAAAATAAAATTTTTAATTTTTTCCTTTACAATATTTCTGACATTTTTTGAAGCTTTTCTGAAGATTTTCAAGCTTGAAACTGAAAATTATTTCATTTTCCAAATTTGTAATTGAAATTCATGAAAATTGTTGAAAATACAAATTTTCAAATTATTCAGTTTTCAAGATTTATATTTTAAAATTGTGTAATTTGGAAAGTCTTTTGTGGAAATAGTTTAATTTTAAAGAAATTCAAGTTAAAATTTTCCAATTTTGATAATTTGAAATTTAAAATTATAATCTGCCAAATTTTCGAATTCCTAAAAATAGCAACTTTCCAAAATTTCACATTTCCTGAAATATGTAGTGAAAATTCATTCATTCGGTTCAACATTAAAATATTTGGTTGAAAATTCCTTCTTTCGGTAGAAAAAAATTTTGTATTGAAAATTTAACTATTTCCTTTTTGGTTGAAAATTTATTGTATTTAGTTAAAAATTCTTCTATTTTGCTGAAAATATGTTTCTTTGTTATAAAATTAATTTGTCCAAGTAGCTTGATTTTCTACACAAAAATGTAAATTATTAACAAACTAGCTGAATTTTCGATAAAATAAATAAAATTTCAACAAAATAATTAAATTTTCAACCAAACAATACTTTTAACCAAAAAAGATAAATTTTGATTGATATTGTTCTTCAATTTGAAATGATTTTCTTTATTATAAATTGACATATATAAAATTTGGTTGCAAAATTATGAAATTAGTAAATAATAAATAATGCGAGACTCAAACTCAAATTTAAAAAAATTCTAAATTAAAGAAATAATATAAATGTTATTCGCGTACATCATTCTTAAAAAAAATGCCCATGACTTGGTTTTTGAGACACGTCTTTCATCATTTGATTTTATTTTACCTTGATTTGGCACATTTTTGTTTTTTTAGGTTGAGGTTAACAAGATTTGTAAGTCTCCTTGATAAAATTTCAAAACACTTTTCAGCGAACCTTCTTCAAAATAATAAAATATCACACGAAATTTTTTCGAAATCCCTCGAAATTTTTGAAATCCCATAATATCTTTCCTTTAATTGTGAATATTAAAAATTGTAGAATTGCCAATAAAAAATTGCAAATTGTTAAAAGTGCAGAGTAACAATTTTTTTTTTCTTCGAAAATTCGTTTTTTTCTCAAAATTATTACGATTGGTTTAGTGGAATATTTATTAACATTGGTTCATCAATTTTCATTTATTCAAACAAATAAAATTTGTTTAAATAATTCTTTGCCTTTTTTTTAATTATAAATATTTCTTTACTGGAATATCTATCAAAATTCCTTGA
Organism: Andricus quercusramuli; assembly: GCA_932178445.1. Taxonomy (NCBI): domain Eukaryota; kingdom Metazoa; phylum Arthropoda; class Insecta; order Hymenoptera; family Cynipidae; genus Andricus; species Andricus quercusramuli. Next base: position 191,559 of record CAKNXH010000306.1, on the reverse strand, counting down.
TTAATATTTAATTTTAAATAATTTTTTTTAATGATTTTTTCTCTGTTTTTATTGAAAATTATTAATATTACCTCAGTGGAATAAATATCAACATTGCTTGCATAGTTTTTAATTGTTCAAAGAAATTTCTTGTGTTTAATTAAAACGAATTCCATTGGTTTAAATAATTTTTGTTGACATTTTTTTGTTATAAAAACTATTATTGTTGGTCTAGTGGAATATTTAACAACATTGGTTAATTAATTTTTAATTATCTAAACAAATTCCATTTTTCTAAGAAATTGAGAAAAATTTCAGAATTAATAAATATTCCACTAGATCAATGCTGGTAATTTTTAGGAAAAAATACGAATTTTATTTTAAAAAAATGAAATTTTTTTTTCTTTGAACAAAAAGAAAGTCCGAAGAAACAAATTTTTTTCTTTTCAGGAATCGTTGGATTCTTGTTTTATTTTTAGAAATTCTGTACATTAAAATTTTTATTTTTTTTTTTATTTAATAGCAATAATGGAAAAATATTTTTCCTGACTTTCGTTGCTAGTATCAAGGGAAATTAAAGTAATTCAAAAAATATCTAGCAAAGAGAAAATAATTATAAATAATAATATATTGTTCAAACAAATATTTTTGTTGATCTGCATTAATTATTACCTCTCTAAACAAAAAGTGGACATAAGGTTAAAAATTAAAAAAAACGCATCTATCTAGCATTAATATTGATGAAGATAGTTATAAACAATAATAATTTGTTAAATCAATTATTTTTGCTAAATGTAATTAATTATTAAGTCACTCCGGGTGAAAAATAGATAAGTGGTTCAACATTTCAGTAAAAACAGCAATTTCCGTTCTTATTGAAAGAGAATATTATTAAAAATAATAATAAATTGTTTAAGCAATTATTTTTAATAAAATTCATTACCGTTACCTCATTTTGATCAAACACTAGACAGTATAAAAAACAAGTTTCATTCAGAAAACCGCAAAAAAAATTATAATTAGCGCCAAAAACTCTTTTTTATTATTTACTATTTTAGTATTTTATAGAAATTTTTTTTAAATTTAACTGTTTACAACAATTTTGTAGAAAAATTAAATATTTGTTTGAAAATTTCTGTTTTCTGATGAAGATTGGAATTAAAAATTTTCTGGTGAAAAATGGAATTTTTTATATCATTTCAACCAACGAAGTTTTTAATTTTTTATCAAATACGAATTAGCATTATAGTTTTCACTGCAGATACATAAGGATGGAATTTTTTATTCAAACTGATACGCGAGGATAGAATATTGTCAGTGCAATGCGGATTCACAAAGATAGACGCGGATAGGGTATAACTAATAAAAGACTGATTGAAACGGATAGATATAAGTAGCATATTTTTACTTGGAGACGGATTCAAACGGATAGATGTGGATAGATGATTTTCAGTTGAAGGTGAATTAAAAAGGATACATAAGGATAGAATATTTCTCATTGAAGACGGATTAAAGCGGATGAATGGGATACCATCTATTGAGGATAAAAAAGTTCGGAATGAAACGGATGAGGGAAGATTGAATTCCACTTGACGTATTGCAAATTATTCGAACGGATAAAGATTTAAAAATCTAACAAAGGATAGAACCTGATTGAAAAGGATGCAAAGTGCTCATGCACAACGGGTAAAAGATTTCTATCCTTTTGAATCAGCTAATTTCTATCCGCTTGAATCCGCTAATTCCTGCTATTCCTATAGCAGAATCGATTTTTAAAATACAAATATTTCTTTCAAGTGGTAGAATCCATTACAAACTATGTTTTTGTTGAATAAAAGACAACTTATTTAACAGATTAATATAAGATTCTTTATTATTTTGCGTGAAATGAAATACAATTTTCAGTTTATATAATACTGTAGATGAAAAACAAGTCCTGTATCTTTTGGAAACTAACAATAATTTTCATAAAGTAACTATAAAGTCAAACAATAGTCAACATACAAAGTAAATGATAAACTCTCAGCGACCGAGAAAAAATTTTATGAATTCCGTGCATTCCTTCAATTCCTTGAATTCCGTGCTTTCCTTGAATTCTTTGGATTCCTTGAATTCCTTGAATTCCAGGAATTCCCTAAATTCCCTCAATTCCTTGAATTCCAGGAATTCCCTAAATTCCGTGAATTACTTGATTTCTTTGAATTCCTTGAATTCTGTGAATCCCTTGAATTCTTTGAATTCCTCGAATTCCTTGAATTCCTTGAATTCCTTGAATTCCTTGAATTCCTTGAATTCCT
>CAKNXH010000306.1:159868-183835 GCA_932178445.1 Andricus quercusramuli | reverse complement strand
GATATATCTACACTCACAAGTAATATTCCTCATCCCCTAGGACCTACACCTAACACATTCATTTAATCGAGTCTCAGCTGTCTTCAACTAAAACAGCCAAAAAATTTGTAATTAAAAATAACCACCACACACAGCTTTCCGAATCTGTATTTGATATATCGACACTCACAAGTAATATTCTTCATCCCCTAGCTATGTTACAAGATTTCAATCTGGCTACGTAGCACTAAACGCAAATTTTGATTTAAAAATATCTTAGAATACAAATTTTTACTATAATTTTAAAATTTGATTTGAAAATACGTGATTTTTTTTATTTATAATATTATTTTAGGTTTACTTACAGGTAAAATGAAACAAAACCGTGCAGGCCAAGAATAGAATGACTATGCTCATTTTTTCCAGATACAAGTAAAGATAGCAATGTAGAACTCAAAATTTATTTTTTGATAGAATCAATGCTTGAAAAACGACTCGTTTTATAGACTTTTTACTATTGAGCGGTGGGGCAAAAATTTGTCCGTAAACACGATAACTCTCGGAAAAAAACGAATCAAATCAAACCATTGTTTTTAAGATATAGCTATAGCTTTTACAAAGCTTAAAAATTAAATCAAAAATTATCATGTTAAGCCAAAGGACGCACGATATGGAAAGAAGTCAGGAAAAGAAAAACGCTAATTTTTTTGAAGTCCGACAATATTATCGTATCAAATTTTTCGATATCCTTGAAAAATCAAAAATTCGAATTTCGATCGCACAAAAAATAACGAAAAATCAATAATCCCATTTTGTGGTCAAACTATGCAAGATAAGAAAAAATATTCACTGACAAAAACTGTGCTTTCAAAAAAGATCTAAACATTTGCTGATTATAACTTCTTGATGGGAATCGTAGTTTTCTTTTATTCATAAAAAACAATAATAAAAATAGAAAAATTCAATTTTCGGAAAAAGACACATTGTCATTTGAAAAAAATCATTTTCCACTTTTAATTTTATTTTTTGCGATTAAAACAAAAACCGCGCGTTAAATCAAAAAATGATTCATATGTAGTTTATAGATCTTTTTTAGGTGTGCAACCTTTTCTCATTGATTTTTTCCGTGCTTAGCGTCTTTTTTCAAAAAATTTACAATTTTTGAAATAAATGTATTTGAAAAAAAATTCTTTTGTACAATCTCTGGTTCACTTTCTATTTTTCACATGTTATTGGCCTTGTTGAAAAATTTACGTTCTATTTCTAAACTTAATTCAAGTTAGCCGTGACATATGATATGAATTCAAAAACAAAAACAATGAATTGTGAAAAATGAAAAGTCAAATGTGGAATGTGAAATTATATGTCACCTAGGTAAAGTCTGGCCCGCAAATTTTTCTTTTTCAAAATGTTCCTTTTAGAAAATTATTTCTTTTTTTGTGAAAAATTCATATTTAAAAACTAATAGTTGGAAAATTGTTTTTTTGTTGACAAATTCAGTAGAAAATTAACTTTTTTGTTCAAAAATCATATATTTGCGTTGGAAATACAACTGTACAACTGGTTGCAAAATAATTTTTGTGATTGAAAATTTGAAAAGTTTTCTGAGAATTTTAAAATATTTGAAGGCAATAAACCATTGTTTTATTGTAAGAATTCGTAGATTTTCAAATTCTGTGATATTATAAACCGTATTTCTTAAGTTTTTAAATATGGTAAAAAATTAAAGAAAAAGTAAGTCATTCAATAAAATATAAGTTTTGCTAAATTCTTGTATATAATTTAAAAATTAGAAAGATTTCAAAGTATTGAAAACAGAATGTAGATTATTTGAGACCTGCGAAAAAAGACTGCAGAAGCCTTTTGAAAAGGATTTTTAGAAGATTTTATAAAAATTCAAAAGGTTTACAAAAATTTTGTAGAATAAGAAAAATTTTATTAGATATTTGCTAGATGTTTCCAAAATATCTGATATTTTCAAACATATTTTTGAATTTCTTCAAGAAACCTAGGAGACTTATAATTATACGTATTAAAACAAATTAATAAATTAACCTGAAAAATAATTTATTATTCCAAAACAAAAAAGGATGCTGAGAATAAGCTGAAAAGATGAACAGGGTGGCCTTCTCCTTTTGTGAAAACTGGAAGATTTTTTTAATTCCATCTTATTTCGTGTTTCGATAAAAATTATTCGAAGTAATAAAAACTGAATTACAAACCAAAGCACTCAAATTCGAACTATTTTGAATCTAATTCTTTTGAAATCGAACCGTATGAATCTGAAGCCCCTGCAGATTAAAATCACTTGTAAAGGTCACCTGGAGGTCAAACTACTCTTTTGACCTTCTTAGGCTGTTATCGCATCCATATGACAGAAAAATGACCTGTGTTTAACTTGTTGGGGTCATGGTGGGCGACTATCCGGTGACCTTGGGTGTGACCTTGAAGGTCATTTTACTGCCCTGCAGGGCAGTAAAACACTGGCTTGTTCACCTAAAAGGTTCGGAAAAAGGATCAGTCATGCTCCAGTACCTTCATCAGTCCCTTTCACCGAGGTGTTCTGGCAGCCAGGATATAACAGAGACGTATTCTTTTTCCCGAAGGATTGGAAAAAACAATTCGTCGGCAGCTCGTGGATATAGGTGTCTACTCTCTTGGTTCTTCAATTCATCTTGGAGAAATATCACGAAGCTGAACAAAGCATTCAAAGCATTCAAAGCATTCCCATACTAATAGCGACGTGGTCATTGTTCCATTCAGGGCCAATATAGCAGCCCTGCTGTTTGAGCAGATACGGATGTTTCGTTCTTTGTCTTACTCTTTTGTCTTGTAGACGCAATGGAGTATGGCCATAATCTCAGATTATAGAACTGCATTGTGGGACCCCATCTCGATTGTAAATCCCATTTCATTCCTTCTACGATATACAGCGGTTCCTGCATTCTCCTCGTTGCTGGATCCATCTCTACACCAGCTGTCTTCATCGCTGGGAAGATGTGCGTCGCTGTGAACCCATTTATCGTGCGTGGATAGGCTAACTCGATACTTGTTGCTCAAAGAGGTAGCGGGTGGCTATTTTGTCCCTGGGCATGTTTAGGGTCGGCCTTCTCGCGATGTCGACTGGGATCTTCACTGCTGTCGAGATCCTTCTATCATTTACCAAATTTAGTCTTCAGCCCGCCTTCACAGCCATGGCCTTGATGGTGAGATGAAGTGGCTTTAAACCTATTTGTGCCCCAAGTGCCATCTTGGGTGTCGACTCCGAGTCACCAGCGACGCCTCTCAAATACTGTCCGCTGGTTCTTTCCAGTCGAGAATTTCCAGTGGACAGCCCGGCCCATCTCCACTAGACCGTCGCGGCATAGGTTAGCCTAGGTCAAGAGATCGCAGTGTAGATCTACATAAGTGTTTCCGGCTTCAAGCCCCAGCTTTTCCCTATGACTCTGCTACAGAGCCATAGAGTCGCTACTTAGTTCTTGCACTTGTTTTCCAAGTACTCATTCCATAACAGCTTATGATCCAGAATAACTCCAAGATATTTCGCTCGTTCTTTGATTTCCACTTGTTGTCCTCCAAGTTGCAGTGTACTCGTTGTTCGCCACTTATACCTTCTGATGAAAACAATCGCGTCTGTCTTACTCGGATCAACCGATAGTCCAGTTCTCTCGCATCATGAATCCACTACCATCAGTGCTTGCTGCATGATTCGGAAAAGCGTATCCAGATGCTGGCCGTGCACGATAACCAGTATATCGTCCTCATAGCCTATGACGTGTTGGCCCTAACTCTAGAGTAGATGAAGCACTTCATCCACTACTAAGAACCACAGCAAGGGCGGTAAAACTCCTTCCGGCGGACATCCCGAGTCAACGGTTCCACATGAAGTGGTATCACCCTTGGTCGTAGTTAGATTCCTATTGGCCAACATGTGGCACGTTCATTCCACGACTGTAATAGGCACATCGTGACCGCCCTAATCGCCTCTACAGAGGTGATATTGAAGGCTTCTTCGATGTCCATGAAGGTTTTAATCGCGTGGCCTTTCTCCTTCCGTTGTCCAACAATTAGGTTGACTGCTCCGCGTAGGACCGTCTTCGTCAAGTGACCAGCTCTAGAGGCTCTATAGACCAGCTCCTTGTGAACTATACAAATAACCGATTCTACCAGCTTTCAGAATAAAGACAACTCTCGAGCCCCTCAAGGCCGCCGGGACATGTACCAACGTCAGACTGGCCCTAGTAAGTGTCACTAGCGGCCCCATGATGATCAAAGCTTTCTGCATCAATGGATGCTTCAAAACTCTCTCCACCAGAAGTTCTGGATACTACTTATTCCTGCAGGAGAAAAGTTCTTCGTGCCCCTCAGTACTTTCTTCATCTCTTTGGCAGTGATTGATGGAAATTACTTGTCAGATGTTATGCGTTTGTCTCAACGGTCCTCAAATCGGATGATATTTGCAGTGTTTTCGAAATCTTGCTTCCGTCTCTCCAAAACGTCTCCACCTCGTCAGGTTTGTTTGGGCTTTTAGCAGAAACATGTAAAACTTTGAAGAGGGGCGATGGGCCAACCAGAACTTGTTGATTCTCTCTGACCAATTCCTCCCTCTTCAGCATTCTCCTTCTTGGATCAAAAAACAATCGTATTTTGTCAAGAATGTGCTTCTTGATTGTCAGTAGCTTTGACTTGTTCAGTGTGATGATAAATCCTTAGTTCGTAGGTGAACTGTTAAACAATTTCCATCATCGACCTACCAGATGTTATATAGTCAATCACACACTGAAGACAGGGCAAATCTTCTCTTGCTTATCCAATCTTCTTGTTCATTTGATGCTTTGATGTTCATTTTTTCTATCATTTTAACCTTGAAAATTTTCAATTAAAAATTCTTTAATTTTTAAGATTCACAATTGGAGTCTACAATTTTCAAGAATATTTATACCTTCAAGTGATAGAATTTTGAAACGTTTTATGGAATAGTTTAATTTTTTTAAATTCAAATTTATTCAATTTTGTGGATTCTAAATTGAAAATTTTCTAATTACAAGCAGTAAAAATGAGTGATTCCAATGTTTGATCACCCGGACCAATAGAAAAAACGAAGGTAAGGAAAAAATTTATAAAAGTGTCTTATTTTTTTCCATTCAATTTTTTCTATTGGTTATTTTAAAATATTTTTTGAAATTCATTGGGAATTCGCCTTGAATTCTTATTAATTTATCCTGAATTCTTATAAAAATATGAACCTCCTGACTTCACTCAATTCTACTCAATTCATAGGCATTTCATCAACTTCTTTTCAATTGCCTTGAATTTTTCCAAGCTAATTGCAAATTTCCTGAATTAAGTAAAGATTTTTCATATTTTCAAATTATTATTTCCAGTTCATTCGAATCTTTTTTTAGTTTTACATTTTTTCCTTTGTCGAATTTTTTGAAAATCTTTTAGCATGTTTTCAAATTCTGTTCGAAAGTTAATATTTCAAAACGAGGGTTTATTAAAAAATTTTCTTGAAATCTAAAGAACATTTTCATTAACTCTCCCGAAACTTTTCAAAATTCAAAATTGTTTTGAAAGAATGGCTCGAAATCTTTCTGATTGTTTTCCAATTTTTTGGTATTCCTTTGAAATGATTTGAAATCTCTTTAAATTTGCTCATTAAATTGAAAAAAGAATTAAAAATCATATAAATTTTTTCCACTAATCTTAAGAAAGTTTGTCCATTCTCTTGAAACCTCTCAAAAGTTTTGGAAAGGTTTCAATTCTTTCTGTGACATCATGTCAAAATCTAAGATTTATTTTAAAAGTTTTTTGGAATCTTTCGAATATTTGAATCATAATTTAAATATTTGTATTCCTTATTATTCAATTTTGCAAATTTCAATGACATGTCTGAATTTTATTATAATTACAACACATCCAGGAAGGTTATTAAAAATTAGAAGAGAATGATAAGTTTTGTGTAAATTTACTTCACCGTCAATGATCTGGATTTTTTTTTAAATTAAACAAACTCTATTCTTTTGCCCTCGTTTCGAACTTCATAGAAGACAAGTAATTTCGTAACTTATATCAATGGTCTTAAGACAATAAAAAATCCATATCACTTCCTAATTGTATCTAATTAGAATTTCGATAATTATAAATTATAGTTCATAAATAATTTTTAGATTCGTCTCAGACAACTGAGCAAGCCACGATTTTTTTTCTCATCCACAATATATTAACCAAATATACAAAATTTTCAAATATGAAGAGTTGTGCAAAATTCTGACACGTGTTAAATAGTTGAATAAATGATTAATTCTGGGTAGTAAATTTTTAAATTTAGAACTTGAATAGTAATATTTTTCCAAACTTTGAATGAAAATGTGTCATATTTGCGAAACTTATATGTACAATTATTGATAATTTAGAAATTGTAGAATCTAAAAGAATTATAAGTCTTTCAATATAAAAAAATACATTGGTTTGAATTTTTCCAAGCAAAAAAAAAACATAATTTTTTTGAAGGAAGTAAGAGTAAAAAATTTAGCCACATTCAAAAATTAAACCCTGATGGATGGAACGATTTAAAAATTCAAAAATAACATTTTTTAATTTTAGCTTGGTCTAAAAAAAAGGACATTATTCGCAATATTCAGAAACACTAATTTGTCAAATACTTCTCTCCAATTAAAAAAACTGCTTTCTTGGGATAATTCATTTTCGATGCAGCCAGAAATAACTTCAAAATAAAGAAAATTATTTCAAATAAAAAACAAATTTTCCATTCGGACAAAAACATATTTCTTTGAACCAAAAAAAAAAAATCCTTTGAATCAAAGAAAATCTTGATTTACTAAGAGCTATTAGTTTTTTTAAAAGAAATCTTCCTTAAATGAGAGAATCTTTTTTTAAACAAAAGAACTTTCTTTAGGTTAACTTTTTTTGAATTGTGACTTAAGAATACTTTCCTTCAAATCAATAAAGTTAAATTTCGCACAATAATTTCAAAATATTTTTCTGACAAAAAGTAGTAGTTGAAATTATAAGATATTAAAATTCCCGAATAATAAAATAACCGACAGAAAATTTCAGAATTTTCAAATTATTGTTCAAATTTAAACTAACAATAATTGTACGAAAATTGTATAAAAAATCAATTGAAAAATACGTGCGTCTCGAATAAAAAAGAAATTCTCCCGAAATTGTCTCCGAGCCTAATAAAATTTTCTAAGCAAACTTTGCCGGGATTGAATTTAGAACTAATTCATTTTCAAGTTAAAATTATTTTTTGAATTATTAATTCAATTTTTTGTGAAAGTTCATTTTTTATTAACAAAAAAATAAACATAAAAAAAATGTTCTTCAATGAAAAATTAGTTTATTTTCTAATTATTAAATAATATTTTCTAAAAAGCATACATTTTTGAAACAAACATTTCCACTTCCTATGCTGAATTTCATTGAAAAAAAAATTTTAATTATACTAAGTCGTCAAATATTGTAGTAACGTTAGGTGCTCTGTCCAATCCACAGATTTTGAAGCTCGCGGCAAATAAGAAACTTTTCTCATTCCCTACTGGATGTCATGCCGCTTTTCACTCGCTGCTTATTTCATTATGTTTTTCTTTGCGGTCCATGACACACGCGAAAATTTCATCACGTGAAAAATAGTTATTTAAAAGTTTTATTGAAGATGAGTTCCCGTTCTGAAGACTCAGAACGATTTAGTGGGACAAGAACTCGTAGTGTCGAAAACGAAAACGACCAATTGTGACGCGAAATAAAGCGACATAAGAAGAAAATGAAAAGGCGTCACTCGTCTCATCGAGATTCCCCGAAAGAGTATCGAGAGAAGCGACGACGAAATTCGTCCACTCGAGGAAGAAAGGACGAAAAGCATGCCACCGGTAGAGACGGTGCTATGCGAACGCATCGACGTTCGTTGCATCGTGGCCGGAGCCTATCCAGATCTCCACAAATTTATATAAAGAAAAAGCTCCATAACCACTCTGGTAGAGAGAGTAGAGTGCGTCTCGATAGAGAGCCGTCCTACTCTAACCAAGAGTCAAGTTCCCGTTCGGAGCAAAGTTTCACATCGAGCTCTCGGACATACGCGATGTCCAGCAAACGCGAGCTGAGCAGAGAGCGAAGTCCGACTGCAAGTCAGCTCTTAGATAAAAATAAGGTTGCTGGAGAAAAGCAGATTCCAGAGGTTACCCAGAAATCCGTGTTTGATCTTCTTGGTGAGGATCCTTCGCTTAACAAGTGCACTGGCCCTCCCATTCATGAAGCTTTGGTTGAGAGGTGAACTCAAATTAAAAAAAACGGTTTGTCCAAAGATGTAAAAAAGGAGCTCCTGAGTAAGTAACCTCTGAGCGAAAATTGTCCGTTACTTCAAGCTCCAAAACTGAACGCTGAAGTCAAACCTGGTATGAGTGCTACGTCTATGAAAAAGGACGCATACCAGATGCTCATCCAGAATCAACTGGGAATGGGCATCTCAGCGATGTGTATGGCTTTATCGCACGTTCGAGACGTGGAGAAAGGTGATAAACGGAAAAATAGACTGGACAGTCAAAAGCTGATTGCAAATCTTGGAGACGCAGACAGGATTGTGAGATGAAAGTGAGATTGACTTCTACCTCTTTGGTACAAATTTCTCGGACCAAGTAAAGTCCCTGGTCGCAGTAGTGAAGTCAAGCAAGGAGATAAGTAAACCTTCAACTTCTGGGACTTATCAACCGCCAAGGGACAACAATGCTGCATTCCGCCTCACGAATCACGGAAATAAGCGTCATTTAAATAGGCGAGCCCCCTCCAGGAAGCCTTACTGGAAACCACAACGCGGGGGCGAGAGAGGCAGCCAGTCGTACCGACAAGCAAGTCGGCCGTATCGTCAATAAATGTAAGTAATGTGGCAGGCCGATTAAGGATTTTATTGATGCATGGAAATGCATAACGTCAGATCCTATTATATTAGGCTGGGTACAAGGGTATAAAATTCCATTTATTCGAAGAGTTAACCAACTTTTTTCACCCCCAGATCCAATTTTGTCTACGGAAGAATTTAAAGATTGTTCAAAATTAATTAATGAACTTCTTAAGAAAGGGGCCATTTCCGTATGTAAATCAGTCATGGGCCAATTTTTGTCATATTATTTCCTGGTATCTAAACCGAGTGGAGATAAAAGGTTCATTCTCAATTTGAAAAAACTTAGCGAGTTTATAGATCCTCCTCATTTCAAAATGGAGGATAGGAAACTGGCTATAACTTTAATGTATACAAATTGTTTAATGGCCTCTATTGACATGAAAGATGCCTGTTTTCTGATTCCAGTACATCAAAAGTATAGAAAATTTTTACGTTTTTCATTTAACGGAATTTTGTACGAGTTTACTTGTCTACCTTTCGGCTTGTGCACTGCACCTTTTGTGTTTACTAAATTAACAAAACCAGTTGTCCACAATTGGAGATCCAGAGGTCTCATATCTGTTATCTATCTAGATGATGTACTATTAATTGCCAAATCAGAAAAGGAATGTTTAAGAAATGTTCATGAAACCAGATTATTATTAGAATCGTTAGGATTTATTCTGAATTTTGAAAAGAGAAAATATTGTAAATCTAGCTCAAAAGTTTTGAAACAAGGAAAAGTGTAAAATTAGGGAGTTGGCACAGTTTTTAGGTATATTGGTGGTAGATCTAAATTGGTGGATTGAAAAAATTCCAAAAGTCGTAAATCCTATAAGAGAGAATAATTTTCAACTTGAGATTTTCTCTGACGCTTCATGATCTGGTTGGGGGATATCCTGCGATATAGGAAAATCACATGAATGGTGGAATCATCAAGATAAAAACGAGCATATCAATTTTTTGGAACTGAAAGCTACATTTTATGGCCAAAAGTGCTTTGCAATAAATCTGCAATCTCGGGAAGTATTACTCAGAATAGATAAAACCACTGCTATTTCGTATATTAATAGAATGGTTAGTGTTAGGTTCCCTAAATTAACTGACTTGTGTAGGGAAATATTGCACGTTTTTACAATCGACCATTGTCTACAGATTCAAATTTTGCATCTGTTGTATTTAATGCTACTTAAGCAGAGAATCCTTATAAGTAGTCGAGTATTATAAAATAATTTGTTGCGAGTGTCGCACATATTATGTGTTACTTCTGAATAAAAATTTGCAACTTGAAACAGAGAATATTCTTTGAAAAACTACAATATTTGACCTAGAGAACGAGACGACATAGTATAATTGAAAAATCAAACGAACTTATCTGTAAGTGAAGTTCGATTTCAATTATATGAGTCGTCCTGAATGTGCTATTCAAGAAAGTGCTACGTAAAAAATTGTTTTGTCTTGAGATGCATATTCACTGTACTATACTATAGATTAGTAGCCTCATCAGCTGCAATCGCTAACCCACGTACCCTTACTGTCTCGAGATTCACACCTTCTTCGTCATAGAGAGCTATTCTAACACACTTGTCCAAGAATATAATAAATAGCTATCAGAATGTGACGCATATTTTTTTTCTGTCATAGCAACCTTATTATCTGCAATTGCTAACCCACATACCGTCACTGTCTCGAGATCCATACCTTGTCCGATATAGAAAGCTATGCTAAGACACTTGTCCATGAATATAATAAATAGCTATCAGAATGTGACGCATATTTTTTCCTGTCATGACAACCTTATCATCTGCAAACGCTAACCCACGTACCCTCGCTGTCTCGAGATCCATACATTCTTCGTCATAGAGAGCTACTCTAAGATACTTGTCCATGAATATAATAAATAGCTATGAGAATATGACGCATCTTTTTCGTACACCTTGCATAATATTATACCGGTGACTCAGTTGTCTAATGAACCTCACACTTTTTTTGCTACCTGCATCTATTGTTTCTATTGCCTCTAGGAGCCATCCATTGACTCTGTACTCTCCCAGGACCTTCCACTTCTATCCATCTTATCAAACGCTTTTTTACGTTAACAAATGCAAAGAAAACTTCTTTATATACTCTCAAATTGCTCTCTGTGATCTGTCTGAAGCTAAGCATTCGATTCGTGCATGATCTTGCTGGCATAAATCCACTTTGGACTTCTCGTCTATTTTCTCCCCCAATTTTTATTACCCTATTAATAAGTATTTTTAAATATATTTTACTTACGGTACTGAACTAAGCTGCTACTTCTGTAATTATTGCGATTGCTTGATCTCCCTTTCTTCTGTATATTTGGACGATGATCGCCTTGTCCCAGTGATCTGGAACTTCTCTCATCTGTTTGCGCTGCTCTATAGCTTTGTTTGCCAACAATTTCTCAGAAGAGTTCCCCGATGTGCCAAGTATCCCGTTTGTATCATATACCATTTGGCTTTTCCTGTTTCTCATGTTGCCTAACTCTGTACTATTACATCTCTCGATGGCGAACAATGCCAAAATTTTATCTTGATAAGAACGGACTGCATCGCAAGATGTGGCTACTCTGGGGAACTGACAGACTCTAGGCTGTGGGGCCTAAACTAAGGATCGATCCTTCCAGGGGGTTATAGCAAAGATCCTGGAATATCGAGTGCGCATTTTGATATGATGCTCAGCTAGTGCTGATTGCGTGAAATGTTTTAGCCTGACTTTACTCTTATTTTCCTTTACACGTTGGCTCGCCGCGGTCCCGGTTTCTCCAATTTAAATTTTGCTATCAGTACAAGGGATTTTATATACTCCAAAATCTATGAGAGGTACCTTTTCATCTTTAGGGTTGTGAAGGAATAGTCCTACTCTCGCAGGTGGTTTAGTTATGGTTTGGATGTTGTGTTTGTTGAGAATTCTTCGTATTTCTTCTGTGATGTATTGAATGTAGGGTAGGATGTTGGTCACTCAGACCGATCGGCAATGCAATAAACATACTAACTTACAACCTAGCACGCTTTCTCGCCGAAGAACTGAATCCTTTCATAGGTAACTCTAGCACACACACGTCCAAAACTCTTTTGAATTCATCAAAGATCAAACTTTTTCTTCAATCTCATACCTTTGATGAAACACTTTCTCAATAATACACACTTCTCTTCCAAGAACCGATTCCATGAACAAACCTCAAGAGCAGCAATGGCATCTCCAATCTCGCCTGTAATAGCCAACATCTTTATGGAAAATCTAGAAACTGAAATCTTTAGCTAATCCAAGCTCTAATCGGAATCTTGGGGCCGTTGCTTTCACGATACTTTTATCATCTGGAGATAAGATATGCCAATAGCGTTAATTCCACCCTTATTCATTTTTTGGTTATGATAATAGTCCCTGTTCTACCGATAACCTTCTTACCCTCGTTTATACGCCTATCTAACTCCCCATCTATATTTCCGCCATCAGCGAAAAGGCTACCAAGTTATTGGTACTGATCAACTTTATCTATTCTCCAATCGTTTAAGGCAATTATGTATATCGTTTTCTCATTTTTTTCTTCAAAAACCATGCATTTTGTTTGATTGTGGTTAATGTTGAGGTCCATGTTCTTCATGCTTGTATTTATTTTGCTCAGCATTCTTTGCGAATCTTTGATTGAGTCTGCCATAATAACCTTATGATGTGTGTTCGCGTCCTTTACGCTCGCACGTGTTGTGTGTGGAATCGTGGAGATTGATCTTTGCACCTTCGGTGCACCCTGGATGACGAGTTGAATTTGGTGCCTAGAAGGAAGGGACGCATGCGTGGGCCTCCCTTAAGCCATGGAGTAGGGGTGCTACAGAAAGGGAGAGAGAACTCATCGAATCAGTATCGAACGGTGATTCAAGACCTGCAGACGTGAGACAAGGAAAGATTGCGACTGGCTGATGTGGATGACAGGGGTGGGCCTCTGTAGGAGGTAGTGACGAACCTTAATTATGGACCTAGTGATGTGCTCTTGTAGTTGAGCAGGTGAAGAACCTTAATTGTGGACCTGGTGATATGCTCTTGTAGCAGAGCAAGTGACGATTCTTAATTGTGGACCTGGTGATATGCTCTTATAGTTGTGCAAGTGGCGATCCTTAATTGTGGACCTGGTGATATGCTCTTGTATTTGAGCGGGTTATGATCTGTCGATTTTTGAATGTTTCAGATTGACGAGGACTGACTCTTCGAAAGTGGCAAGGTGTTGCCTCTGATGTGCCATTCATGTTGAGTATGCTTTCGAATTATATAACTTCGAGGAAAAGGTAAGGGAGATCTCTCTTAGGCTTAAGTTCACAATCAGTGTGTAATTAGTTTAATTTGAATTTTAGTTGATGTTAATTAAGGTGCTGAAATGATTTTGAATAAAGGTGCTCTGCCTTATAGGCTTGCCCGGGCTTTTCCCTCAAATCGTGAGGGTTTTTATGCCTAGGCCAGTTGTTGTTGAATAGTATATTACCGCGAAGATTGCTGAATTTTCATTTCTAAGAACCCTACTTCTCATTCCTTACGAACTCCTCTTATAAAATATTTGCAAGGTCTATCTGATACAAACATTGATGCCCCAGGTGAGGAATGAGTGGTCAGGGTTCTTTGCGTTGTCGGGTTAGCTTGCCATTTATAGAGGTGTATTGTTCATATCCGTAGACGATTAAGGGATAAGCATTGTTAGTTTTGAGGTTGCAAGATAATGGCGCCCATACCTCTACGAAGGCTCACCTCGCCGCAAAATGCACGTTTCGAATAAATAGAGCGCATGGGTTCGCGTCTGAAAGGGAAGCCACCCAACTCATTAAATCGAAGTATGAGTGATTCGCGGATTGACGCTCTCAAAGGGATTGGGTAAGGGGAAATTGAGGCGCACTCGGAGATAACGGGTCGAGAGGACCTTGAGGCTGATCCTTATATTACAGACGGTATTTTTCCTAGAATGAAAAGTGCATATGAGGATCTTTTAGGCGAATTACTGACTATGTCATCCCAATTCAAGAGCAATGTTGATCCCCCCATTCAAGGTCACAACGATATGTCAATAGATAAATTGGACACAGCAAAGTTACCGAAACTTGATCTTCCAAGATTCTGCGGTAATTATGAGGATTGGTAGAGTTTTTTCGATCTATTCACTTCACTCGTGCATTCAAAAAAGGCAACGGACGCTACTAAATTGAGTTATCTTAAGCGTTGTTCAACGGGAATAACGGCAAATCTAGCTAAAGATGTCACTACTACTGATGCGAATTACCTTACAACTTGGCAGGCTCTGACAGAACGATTTTATAATCCCAGGCATAATGTAAATAATCATTTAAATGCTATAATGAATATAGTTGCTTTGAAAAAGGATTCGGCCGTGGATCTACGTGAGTTTGCTGATGAAGCACCGCGTATCGTTCGCGCTTTATCTAACATGGAAACGCCCGTCGAGCATTGGAATATATGGTTCATACATATATTATCCGCGAAGTTGGATTTGCAAAGTCGAAAAGCTTGGGAGTTGGAGTTGGGCGCGAGAGATCGGATAGCGATAGTAAACGTAGGAGAAGGAACGTCCCCAGATTCATCCGGGAGGGGGTCGTTGCAACACTTCGCAAAATTCTCAGAATTCGCAGATTTTCTCGAGAAACGTTCGCAAACGTTGAGCATGATGGATGCAGGAAATACTGTTGATAAAATATCGTTCTCGAGCTCAAAGCACAATTTCGGTACACGAAGGGCATTTCACACGCGTCGAGATTTCAAATCGCCACCGAAGGATGTTCTGTGTGTCAAGATAAACCCCATACGCTTATTCATGTCGACTCGATACAAGGGCAGAACTTCCCGCGATATTCATACGTTTCTGAAAGCAATCCCGAGGTGAGCAACGATGCGACACCTCGGGTAGCGGGCGAACATGGTCAGTAGATCAGTACGCGGGCATAGCTTTAGCATTTCCTCAATGTTACGTTAAATATTCTGTAGATATAATAACAGAAGTTGAAGTTTACCGGCAACTATTGCTATCTGGTGTGCGCAAATTCCCGGAGTCCAACTGGTTAGGTCAAGACACAGTGCTCGGATGGATTTTATCGGGAGGAATGAAAGCGAGTCCGTCACGGCGGGCGGAGCACCCTCCACGGTCCCCGGTGCAAGCGCTGCATTGCGTTTCAGCAACCGATCTGAATGACTCATTGCAGCGATTTGGACTCTCAAGGAATTGTCGGACTCAAATTCAGAGAAACCAATTGAACAAAAAATACGAGCGAGCGTTCGAAAGAAAGAGAGACACATGCGATTCTTGAAATTAGATCCACCGGAAATGGCCATGGAGACCCGACGTATGTTGTTAGGCTCACTCTTGCATATGTATCGTTGGTTTACACGCGACACAAAACTCGCTGAAGACTTTCTGGAGGCGGTCTTGGTATTTCTGTCATGTTGAGAAGCTGGCTCGATGTTCACCTCCACAGTTTGCGCATTTTGAGGCAGCATCTGTTTTTTTCACATTTTTTGAAGTTGTGGTCTCCTCCGCAGTTCACACACATAGGTTTGTTGTTCCATGTCCAAACTGTTGGCAGTTGTAGTATTGCGTAACTATTCTTGGATTATGGTAGCCATCCTATGTTATCCTAATGTGGCATAGGATTTTAATATTTCGACTTTCTCGTAATTATTCTCCTTCCGTTTCAAATCCATTGTAAACTATGTAAGGTGAATACCTTGGATTGTGTTCAACCTTCATAGCTATTACCTTTTTTGCTTCGTAGCCTAGTTCTTTTAGGTTCTCGATTATTTCGTCCATTTTGGCTTCTGGTAGTCCTTTGCGCACTAGCTTCTTATCCCCTTTACTCTGGGGCTCGAAGGTGTGGAAAGGTATGCTCTTATTCAGAAGAGGTTTCTTGATTTGTTCATGTTCCTTCATCCCGTTTGGAAAAACAATGATCTGCGTGTTTGTTTTTCTCATGATCATATGCTTTATACAGAACTTTGTAATTGTAAATTTAATATTTTGCTTTTGGTAGTAAAATTCATGATTGGAATATATTAATCAACTGAAATATCGCGTCACTGGATGTTTCTTCATTTCCATAAAGCACACTAATTTAAACGTCGAAGTATATGCAAATATTTATTCGAAATATTTTCCGTAGGGAAATTTTTAATTGTGAATCTAATTTTTTGTATTTGAGAGTCACATTCGAAGACAGTGTTCATGAATAAATAAAAATATTGCGCGTGGCTTTAATTTAAAAGTTAAATTTATTTTTATTATTGATGGATATAATTAAAAATGGCATTGGTCGTCACTTTTGTCTTTCCATATGTTACAAGATTTGAATCTGGCGACGTGGCACTAAATGGAAACATTGATTCAAACAAATTTTCAAATACAATTGGAAAATAAAGAAATATTATTCGAAATTTGTGATATATTATCATACATAAATTGAGTGGAAGATTGCGCTTTCAAAAGTTTTTTCTTTCCATATGTTACAAGATTTTAATTTGGCAACGTGGCAGTTAGTATACATTTTTATTCAACACATTTTTTAAATGTGTATTTTCAATTTAAAATGTTATATTGTTTTAGATAATATTCAATATTTCTTATTTAGTATTAAGTGAACTTACTCGCTAAATGAAGAAAAGCCACGCAGGAAAATAACAGAATGACGATTTTCATTGTTTTCAGATACGAGTAAAGATGACGACACTGATAACTAATTTTGGAAATAAAAAATTTCTTGAAAGGCGCCTTCTTTTACAGAATATTTTCGATCTAGTGGAGGGGTAGAGATGTTTGACTCGGCGTTCATCATATCTGATTTATCACTCATGGAAACTTCAGGAACGTTTAAGTTTATTACATTCGGGGTTTTTGGACTAAATTGTAAAGATAATAAAGTTTTTGTTACGCAATAGAAAAATTGTCAACTTTATTAAACTGCTCCATGCTCATGGAGAATGCGCTAAACTTATGTCAATGATAAAAGTTTCAATCGGATTGTTGCCAGTAAGGATCTCTGGTAGTAGAATCTTCTGCCGTGAGAAGGGATTTTCAAAGAGAGTTATACTTTCTCATCTTCAGGATCTCAATCGATTTCGCTAGCAATCATTGCTCCTTGTTGAGAAGTATTTCGAGGGGAGGGGGGGATTATTAGCTAATTAGGGTTATTTATAAACCATCTAACGCTTACTATAGAAAAGAACTTGAAGCAGAAATATTTACACTTACTCCTAATTATAATAGAATAATACTTACTGGAGATTTGAACACAAATTTAAATTAAAATACTAATCTAATTAAACGTTCAAAATCTTTCTATAGAATTCCTACAGCGCCACATGATTCCACTCATCGCTATAATTTTACTAGTACACACATAGACTTAATCATTGTAGATGACCTCGATAAATACTATCCTATTTACAGAATGCAACTCCTTTATTATATAACCATGATCTTATCAAAATTGGGTAACAGTTGTCCAGCAATCTCCTACTTGAACCCTTTAACACTAACTTAAATAAAAATTCAATAAGTTCATATGAACTTATTACCTAATCTAACTTCAACTCACATGACCTAACCTAAACTCACCTAACCTAACCTAACCTCACCTTATATAACCCTTTTTCCATTGCGATGACGGTAGTGTTTTCAAATGAAATGCTATGTCTTGTTTCGGTATGATGCTCAGCTAGTGCTGATTGCGTGAAATATTTAAGCCTGGCTTTTCTCTCATGTTCCTTCACACGTTGGCTAACCTCACTCCCGGTTTCTCCAATATAGACTTTTCCACAAGAAGAAAGGGTTTTATATACTTCCTGACCCGACGCCGATACCAGGGTTCCGAATCCCTGCATCGTAAAACAATTTATTTTTGTGCCTGCCATGACGGTATGAACGCCGTATACCCAGGGACCAGTATGACCAACCTGCTTAGCATTTTTCGCTTGCGACGGTGACCATGGCATCTCCACGTGGTGAGGGTGGGTAACGGATCCATACTGGCTGCGTCCCTGGGTAAACGGCGTCCATGCCGTCATAGCAGGCTTATATTGGAGAAACCGGGAGCGCGGTGAGCCATCGTGTAAAGGATGATAAGGGCTATTTAAGGCCAGGTTAGGTTAGGTTAGGTAATTTCAAGTTAGGTCACGTCGATTGTAAGAATGAGACAGCGTTGATATAGGCTTTCAAAAAAAAGTCATGCTTCAAGGCAGTATTTCTCATACCCAGAACAAGAAATACTGATTTTTTTTAACTTTTTGTAGGTTAGGGTGGAACGCTGACGTGTGGGATAAATTATGATACTGGATTCGGATTCAGCGCGTCAAAATCCATGGGAAAACATATGTCTCGTCCCCAGACGACGAAAATTTTTTTTGTGCGGTTGTGTTATCGAGAAGACTTCTGTTTACATTCATATTTTTATTTATTTTCCCCATATTTGCGCACATAACTTTTAAAAGTAAAGGTCAAAATATCGACAACTGCAATTTGGTGATTGTGAATTCTCTTTTGTTAAAGCTCCTCTGGCTTCAACAAATACATTCTCATCACGTGCCTCGTGAATTTTGAGTGCACAATTTTTTTCAATTCATATTTTATTCTATCTTGTATATTTTGACCGTAAAATGGAATTTTTTATTTTTTTGCGATAAAAGTTTGAATTTTCGATTTTTCAAGAAAATTAAAAAATGTCTTGTAATAATATTTTAGGTAGTTCAAAGAGGAACATTTTTCTTCTCCTAAGTGTTTTTTTTTATCGTGCGTTGTTTGGCTTGAAAGCTTCATTTTCGTTTGTTTTTTGGAATTTTGTAAATGCCATAACTCCATTAATTTTTGTTTTATCAAAAAAATTCATTGAGATAAATGTTTTTTTTTTAGTACTCCACTAACGTGGACATTTCACAAAAACGGAGGGGGTCGAATTTTACACAAATCTAATACGTTCTCTGCTGAGAATGTAAAAATTGGATTTTCATCCAAGAAATATTTTCCAGTCAAAAAGGAAACAATTTTCAACCACATTGTGAAATTTTCAATCCAAAAAGATGAATTATTTACCAAAAAGTGAAATTTCTGACCGGAAAAGATGAATCTTCAACAAAAAAGTAATTTCCATATCCAATAGTAGAATCTTCCATCAGAAAGATTAATTTTTAACCAGATCCGTGAATTTTTAACTAATTAAGATCAACCTTCAATCCAAAAAGGAATAGTTTTTCAATAAAAAAAAAA
This sequence comes from Andricus quercusramuli, assembly GCA_932178445.1. NCBI lineage: Eukaryota > Metazoa > Arthropoda > Insecta > Hymenoptera > Cynipidae > Andricus > Andricus quercusramuli. The sequence continues at coordinate 164,690 of CAKNXH010000306.1, read as the reverse complement.
ATGTTTTTGCAACAAAAAAATGACTTTTCAAAATAATACTTAAATTTTCAAGCCAAGGAGGCAAATTTTCTAAATATGAATTGAATTGTCAACTTAGAAATATGAACTTCCGATGAAAAAGTTCATTTTTAGAAAAAGCATAAACTTTCAACTAAAGCGGATGAATTTTCAACCTAAAAAAGAATTGTTAGATTTTAAGTCAAAAAAATAAAATGAAATAAAAAGTATTTTCAACGAAATACTTCAATTTTCAATTAGAGGAAATCACAAACAGTTGAATTCAACCAAAACCGCAGAATATTTCAAAAAAATAGTTATATTATCAACTAAAACATATGAATTTCTAGCCATACAGTCAAACAAATTTTGTTTATAACAGACCCAGTGCTACTTAAAAAAATATTTTTGTTGAGGTTTTAGTTAACTTGCATCATTTCTCACTTTACTAAGTCAAAAGTAGGTAAATTGAATTAATTATCCACTCACTACAAGTTAATTAAGTATTACCACACTCTAATTGAGAAATGGATAGAAATTACAAAATAAAAAAAACGCGTCTTTCTATCTTTATTCAAAGAAAAAATTGCTTTTCGTGAACATATAAAATAGACCTATGGAGGCGTTTTCAAAAAAGTAATATTTCATTCGTATTTTATAGCTAATTTTGCAGCTAAATGTTCAGTTTCTCAACCCGATTCACCTAATATTGACGATTCTAAAATAAAATTTACAAAAACGTGTTTTTTTCTCATGGGAGATACTTGTTGAACTTCCTGAAGCTTGAGACTCTTCTGAATACAATTTCTTTTTCGAGAAAAAAAATGGAATTTCTTTTTTGCGACAATAACAAATTTTTGATCTATATGTATGAAAATTCAAAAAATAACTCTGGACCATGCTAGTGTAGACTGGAAAATGATTATAAGGATGGTAACAGCAATCAGAAGTACCAGTTGAAGAGAAAAAAAAAGATGAATTCGAAGTGAAGGATGAACTCATGCAAAATGATTTTGAATTAAATCAGAAATTATTTTGGCTGTGATCTAAGAAGATTAGGAAGGGAAGTAGTAGTATAGACTCAGTCGGAATTCAGAATACTCAAACAAATCAATTTCATTCTCAATTTGAAATGAAGACAAAGTCAATAGTCTAAATATTAGAGAGACCATAGGGAATGTTGAATTTTTAGCTCTTTAGATAGAAAAGTTTATTAAAACGAATATACTTAAAATTTTAATTTCATAAAATAATTCTTCAATTTACAATTTCCGACTCGAGGCTTAGTTACTTAATTTAAACTGATGTTGACATCATCGCACGCACCTTAGCATAATAGGTGAAAATAAATAGACAGTGGGATATTGTGAATATTTTCTTTATTAAGTTATTTTCATTTCTATTCATCGCCTTTCCTGTGAAGATAATACATGGAAGAATCATACAGATATTTTTGTGCGAGGATGGACATTATTGCTCTCGTTTTACTCCGAGCGCAAATCGGGGTCTCTTACTCTCGAGGGGGCTACATATGGTCGAAAAATTCGTCTCTCCGGAAGTTGTTCTACTTCAGCGTCGTACATTAGTTCAGGTCCGTTTTCATGTAATCTTGTAACTCGAAGAAATCTATCACCAACTGCAGCATATATTCCATAATACGTAAAGACAGGCTCTTGCACATGTATATTTGTAGGATCTAATATTCCAAGGTCAGTCATATCGGGATATGATGTTAATGCAAGAACTTCTTCGTATGCTCGTATTTCAACGTATCCACTGTTATCTGCTGCGACTCGATAATAGCCGCTAGAAAATGTCGTCTCTCTGTGTCTTAACCCATGTATTTGTCGAAGGGCATTAGGCTTATATCTTCGTATTCCGTTCGGACATTCTCCAAAACGACGAATAACGCCAGTACGGAGTTGGACATGAACAAAATTTATCAATTCAGGATGTGTGATAATAGGAGACGGAGGGACACAAGTGGGGTTTACTGAAGAGGAATGTCTTCTTCGACGTTGTATGCCTGAAGAAGAAGCACGTGTGTCAGATGCAACACGTTCGGGAGGAGGAAGATTCAGATTAAGTTGGTATTGTTGGATATGATGGAGATGCTGATCAGGATCGACATATGGGACATCAATGGGAAATTGGTGAGGAGCGGCATATGGGTCAGGATGAGGATGTGGAATAAGATGAAGATATTGGTTAGGATGGGCAAATGGCATATGAGTGGGATGTTGGTGAAGAGCGGCATATGGGTTATGATGGGGATCATTGGGAGCTTGGTGATAATAGTGATCATAATTGTGATCATGATTGGGGTTAGGAGCGTCATTCGAATCATGATGTTCATCATCGTCCATCTGTGAACTGAACTCTGTAAGAAGAAATAGAACCGGATGAATTTTAATTTTGCAACAAACCAATTATATTCTTTGGACAAATCATTAGGAAATATATTTACCAGTAGAACTGAGAATGATGACCAAGGTGGTGACGAGAAAATGAAGAATCCTCATTTTTTCAAAATGAGTGACGAAATGAATAATGGATGACTTTATTACCAATGTAACTGATGAATGTGCTGAAGCTTCCAGTATATGTACTGGTGGTGGATTATTCACGTAATTCCACGTTTCACATTTCATAGAGTAATCCTACTGTAATCATGATGTAATGCTGGTATCGTCTGTGATCTCGTGGCATGGAAAAAAGGTAACTCATGGTCTTCTTCTTCTAAGGCAAGGCAGTTAATCCTAACGTAAACAGTCAGGGCTTTGTAATCGAGGAACTGAGTAATTCAGCTGAGCACACAGCGCATCACTCACCCTCATGGTCCCCCCATCAACAAATCCTTCATTTGTCTACTAAATGATATTTTCCCTTTTCCAAAAAGGCTTCCCCTTCTCTCGACTTCTCCCTTAAATTTAATTTGAATCAATAGTATTATGTCAGAAAATGGAACTATTTCATTTCTGGTGGAAAAATTATCTTTGTTTAGTTGAAAATTCATCTTTTTTCAATTCTAAATTTAAGTACTTGCTTGAAAATTCATGTACTTCGATATTTTATCTTTCTTTCTCTAAAAATTAATCTTTTCCAGTACAAAATGAAGTTTCTTGTTACCAATTCCACTCTTTGGTTGAATGTTGAACCCATTTTTTGAGAATTTTTCGTTTTTATTGAAGGAAAATTTATTTGGTTAAAAATTTATTTTTTGTTTGTTTGAAGCTTAACTTTGTAAATTGAAAACTATTCTATTTTTGGTAGACAATTGATATTTCATCTTCTTTTTAGATGATAATTGAAGAACTTATTCAAAAATTCATGCATTTTGTTGATAATTCACTTTTCCATTGTTTTTGTAGAATATACATAATTTGTATCGCAGATTTATCTGCTTGGTTGTGAAATTATTTATTTTGCTGAGATTGGTTTTTTTTCCTGTTTCAAGATTTTTCTTTAAAATGAAAACTATTCTACTTTGGGTGAAAAATTCATCTTTTTTACTTGAGAGTTCAGCTGTTTAGTTGAATATTCGTCTTTTTCAGGTGAAATTCAACTACACAATTGAAAATGTATCTAATTCGTATATAATTTATCTTTATTCAGAAATTTATTCTTTTTGGTTAGAAATTAAACTCATTGGTTGAATTTTAAACTCTTTTCTTGAAAAGTCTTGGTTTTCGTGGATGATTAATGTTTTCTTGCAAATTCATCTGTTTGGCTGTAAATTGATCCGTTTTGCTGAAAACTGCCAAGGACTTTCGGAAATATTTGGAAATCTTTGCGAAATGTTTAAAATATTTTTGAAATACTTGATATTTGTATTATAGGATTATTGAAATCTTTGTGAAATCTTTGCGAAATCATTCAAATGTTTGTAAAATCTTTCTGAAATCTTTGGAAATCTTTGCGAAACATTAAGAATATTTTTGAAATATCTGATAAAATTTGTGAAATTATAGAAATATTTGTGAAATCTTCAAGATGTTTGGGAAATCATTAAGATTTTTGTAAAATCGTTGTAAAATTTTTACAAATCTTTGCAAAATATTTCTAAAACATCGGATAATATTTGTGAAATTATAGAAATATTTTGTGAAATCTTTGCGAAATATTTCAAATCATTGTAAAATCTTTGAAACATTTGGGAAATCATTAAAATTCTTGTAAAATCTTCCTCAGATCTTTGAAAATCTTCGGAAATCTTTGCGAAATATTTTTGAAATATCTGATATTTGTGAAATTACTGAAATTTCTGAAAATCTGATGATATGTGTAAAATTATTGAGGTCTACGTGAAATCTTTTCGGAACATTCAAAATATTTAAAATATTTGAAATCATTAAATTCTTTGTATAATCTTCCTGAAGTCTTGGGGAATCTTTGAAGATCATGGCGAAATATTTGAAATATTTTTGAACTATCTGCTAATATTCATAACAAAATAACTGAATCCTCAACCAAATCAGATTAATTCTCCCTCAACACAGTTGAATTTCCAACCAAAAAAAGATGACTTTTCCAAAATTAATTAATGCGCAAGGCAAAAAGACAAATTTTCTTTGAACTACATAAATTTTCAACACAAAAATATCAATCTTTTTTACCGAAAATGGGATATTGTTACATTTCTAGTGAAAGAAGTTAATTTAAAATTCAAAAATGAATAAATAAATTGTGGACTACCATGAAGATTAATTTTCTACAAAAAATAACCAACCAAATAGTTGTATTTCTGACGAAGAAGGATTAATTTTCAAGGACTGAAATGAATTTTCAAACTAGAATTTGTTTTCAGTCCAATAAGAAAAAAAAA